>CM049401.1:34042571-34045071 GCA_026929865.2 Hyperoplus lanceolatus
GAAGAGTTTTAGTCTTTTTACTACACTAAATACTAAAGTACAGAACAGTTTTAGTCTTTTTGCTACACTACATACTAAAGTACAGAAGAGTTTTAGTCTTTTTACTACACTACATACTAAAGTACAGAACAGTTTTAGTCTTTTTACTACACTACATACTAAAGTACAGAAGAGTTTTAGTCTTTTGGCTACACCACAAAGACAGGAGAGAGAGAAAAAAATCAGATAAGGAAGATTTGTTTTTCATTATGTCGAGAAATGTCAAGAATAAAGACGAATACTGCAAAAATGCTATTGGAGTTAGTGTGGGCATTTATGTATTTTCAGCATACTACAATTGACGTGCATGTATTGGGACATCCTAAATCTTTTTCTGGCATACTAAATAGTAGGGAAGTATGGGGATTGGAACGCAGGGTGTCCTAACAGTGTAGAAAATTATTGTTGCGTTCCAAAGCGTTTCTACTATATAGTATGTAGCAAAAAATTTAGGATGTCCCGATTCTTGGGCAGATTTAGGATGGTTAGAAGTACCCGGATGTCCTACTTCATGCGGCCAAGATTGTTAGTGTTGAAAAGTGCATCCTATTTGGGCGTCTGGCCCCCCAATCGGCTGGCGTAGAATGTAACATTGACGTGACTCCATTTGAAAACAAACAGGGATGCGACGGATATAAAAGCAAGAGGCAAGATCAAGGCGCAATGTTATGATGAAATAAGAGAGTAAAAGTATGTCCCAATAGTATGCCTACTGCATCCTAACTAGATTCTTTTTATCGTTGGATGTAGTATGTAGAATAGAAAAAAGAAAGAGGAGGAGATTCGGAACGTAACCTAAGTGACACACTGAAGCCGGCTCCCACACTGATGCAACTCTGTAGAATGTTTCTGACTGCTTTGGTGGGTGTGTGTGTGTGTGTGTGTGTGTGTGTGTGTGTGTTTGTGTTTGTGTGACTGACTGCTTTGGTGTGTGTGTGTGTGTGTCTCAGTGTGTGTGTGTCTGTCTGTCAGTGTGTGTGTGTGTGTGTGTGTGTGTGTGTGTGACTGACTGCTTTGGTTTCTATGTTTTTAGACCAGTAGTTATAACAGCCGACCTGTTTGACCCCCCTAGGCTAAAAACATTCTGCTGAGTATTGAGTGTGTCAGTGTGTGTGTGTGTGTGTGTGTGTGTGTGTGTGTGTATGTGTGTGTGTGTGTGTGTGTGTGTGTGTGTCTATGTATGTGTGTGTGTGTGTGTCTGTGTGTGTGTCTATGTATGTGTGTGTGTATGTGTCTGTGTGTGTGTGTGTCTATGTGTGTGTGTGTGTGTGTGTGTGTGTGTGTGTGTGTGTGTGTGTGTGTGTGTGTCTGTGTGTCTGTGTATTGTTGTGTGTGTGTGTGTGTGTGTGTGTGTGTGTCTGTGTGTCTATGTATGTGTGTCTGTGTGTCTATGTATGTATGTGTGTGTGTTGTGTGTTGTTTAAAGCTAAAACTGGTCTTCACAAAGATTCACACCCACACACACACACACACACACACACACACACACACACACACACACACACACACAGAGGGGCAAAGTGCATAGTTCACAGTAACTCGTTAGAGTGTGTTAAAGGGTTAAAGGTGAAGCGATGACCTCTTAAAGGGCCGGTGACCTGTAGGCTGAAAACCTCCAACTGCTGCATACAAACAAGGACACACACACACACACACGGACACCTGACAGACAGAGACAGACAGACAGACAGACAGACAGACAGACAGACAGACAGACAGACAGACAGACAGACAGACAGACACACACACACACACACACACACACACACACACACAGACACATCAGACAGACAGACAGACAGACAGACACACGGACACCAGACAGACAGAGACAGACAGACAGACAGACAGACAGACAGACACACAGACACACACACACAAGAACACACACACAGTACCAAGTGATTTGAAGACAGACAGAGACAGACAGACACACACACACACACACAGTCACAGATATATACGCACACAAAAACAGAGACACAGACACAGACACACACACACACACACACACACACACACGGACACCAGACAACTACACACAGACAGACAGGAAAATGTGATCCCTGGAACACTGTTTGAAGTTAGAAAGCTTCCTGAAAAGTTACTGTTTCACTGTTGTTGTTTACAGCAGCAGGGCCCACAGTTTGGTTTACAAACATATTCTAGTCTTAACGTTTGGTTCCAGGTTCCTCAAAATAATTTTGATTTATGATGATAGAATTATTCAATACTAAGAATTACATGTAGAGAAAATATGTTTAAACTAACTGCTGGCTCTGTGAATGTAAACAAATCCCCCTCCTCTGAAAACTACACACTGTATCTTTAAAGACCTACTTCACCAGTTGGAATATGAAGGTGTATTGAACTCGGAGATCCTATTTTTACATGTGCAAAAAAAAGAAAGAGTGTTTTATGGTCTCACTGTCTAACCCTACATTTTCCCATGTGTGACATC
>CM049401.1:34057571-34065071 GCA_026929865.2 Hyperoplus lanceolatus
GATCTAACTACCGATACATTGTTTAAATCTTTCTCCCGTCTGACGAAGGCTTGGCTGCTTGCGCAACAGACCTGCACACACTTATAGAACTTTTGTGCTACTAGGATAGGGGTATATTTTATATTAAAAGGGGCAGTGTGTAATATGACATCATCAAGAAAGTTCTAGAATGCAACGTAACCCCACCCCTTTAGAATAATAACAGAAGCTACAGTGGCCTTCAAGGACAAGAACAATTCTAAATTCTAAACAATGCACCTGATGACATTCAAAAAACATGGATGCCTCCATAAGACTTGCCCTGCTCAATGTACAAAATGTAATATTAATAATTGTAATTCTCCGCTCAGGAGGATAATTCAGATTATTGGCAGAGGTGATTTTACACCAATGAGGACATATTTATGAATGAGGATATTGATTTTAGCTCATAAAATGTTACACAGTGTCCCTTTAAATATGTAATGTAGTGCTTTTTATAAACTTTATTTTTATCCTACGTATTAATATCATTGTATCTTGTTCTCCTTTTAATGTTTAATCCCATGTCCGGATATTATTGTGTCTAGTTTAGTTTAGTAGTTTACAGGAAGCTAATATAACACATAGGAATTATTGAGCTGTGGAAAAGGGGTAGGATTAAATAAGTTATCTCTCTCTCTCTCTCTCTCTCTCTCTCTCTCTCTCTCTCTCTCTCTATCACTCCATCTGTGGAAAAGGGGTAGGATTAAATAAGTTATCTCCCTCCCTCCCTCCCTCCCTCCCTCCCTCCCCCTCTCTCCCTCTCTCTCTATCACTCCATCTGTGGAAAAGGGGTAGGATTAAATAAGTTATCTCCCTCCCTCCCGCTCTCTCTCTCTCTCTCTATCACTCCATCTGTGGAAAAGGGGTAGGATTAAATAAGTTATCTCTCTCTCTCTCTCTCTCTCTCTCTCTCTCTCTCTCTCTCTCACACTGTCCCTGTTCAAATAATCATATGTATCTCTTCTATTATCGATGGTTAAGTAGACAGTGTGTAGTATATACATGTTGAGTATGTAGGAGGGAGGACGTTAGCAGGGCTTTTACAACACACACACACACACACACACACACACACACACACACACACACACACACACACACACACACACACACACACACACACACACACCTCTCCTTACCCTCTTTGACCAGTCTGTCCGTCTATCTGGAAGAGCACCAGTCTTCCCTCTGCGTCGTGGCCCACCGCTGTGCGCCCTGATACCACCTCCACAAAGTCACGCAGCAGCCCTGAGGAAACACAAGAGGACACAGACTGAGCCTGCGTTCCAATCCCCACACTTCCCTACTATTTAGTATGCCAGAAAAAAGATTTAGGACGTCCCAATACATGCACGTCAATTGTAGTATGCTGAAAATACATAAATGCCCCCAACTAACTCCAATAGCATTTTGCAGTATTCGTCTTTATTCTTGACATTTCTCGACATAATGAAAAAAAATCTTCCTTATCTGATTTTTTTTCTCTCCTGTCTGTGGCCCTAAAACTCTTCTGTACTTTAGTATGTAGTGTAGTAAAAAGACTAAAACTCTTCTGTACTTTAGTATGTAGTGTAGTAAAAAGACTAAAACTCTTCTGTACTTTAGTATGTAGTGTAGTAAAAAGACTAAAACTCTTCTGTACTTTAGTATGTAGTGTAGTACAAAGACTAAAACTCTTCTGTACTTTAGTATGTAGTGTAGTAAACAGACTAAAACTCTTCTGTACTTTAGTATGTAGTGTAGGAAAAAGACTAAAACTCTTCTGTACTTTAGTATGTAGTGTAGTACAAAGACTAAAACTCTTCTGTACTTTAGTATGTAGTGTAGTAAAAAGACTAAAACTCTTCTGTACTTTAGTATGTAGTGTAGTAAAAAGACTAAAACTCTTCTGTACTTTAGTATGTAGTGTAGTAAAAAGACTAAAACTCTTCTGTACTTTAGTATGTAGTGTAGTAAAAAGACTAAAACTCTTCTGTACTTTAGTATGTAGTGTAGTAAAAAGACTAAAACTCTTCTGTACTTTAGTATGTAGTGTAGTAAAAAGAAATAGTATGTGATTTGGAGTGCAGGGTAAGTTGCTTTACTGTCAATTTATTCAATATGGTCCAGACATGTGGGCGCTCCGGTGGTGTAGTGGATAGAGCGTGTACCATATTGGCTCCGGCCTTCGTTGCAGTGGTCGCGGGTTCAAATTTGACCCGTGGACCTTCACTGCAGGTCACCCCCCCCCCCCTTCTCTCCTCTCTCTCTCTCTCTGTCTCTCGCTCTCTGTCTCCCCATTTCAACTCTGTACTATCTAATAACGCTTGAAAATGCCAAAAAATAATGCGCGAGACATACAGGAAAGAAAAATTACCTTTTCTCTCTGACCCAGGGCGAGAAAAGGATAAAATTAGATAAATAAAATATAGATTAAATGCAAGAACCACCACAGAAGAAGAATTTTTTATTTGGTTATATTTTCAGTTTACGTTTCTGGAGAACGCTTGTTGTCAAAATCAGTGAATATCTCCTCACGATCCGCTACCTGTCTGTACTGTGTGTCTGTCTCCTCATGATCCACTACCTGTCTGTACTGAGTGAATATCTCCTCATGATCCACTACCTGTCTGTACTGTGTGAATATCTCCTCATGATCCGCTACCTGTCTGTACTGTGTGAATATCTCCTCATGATCCACTACCTGTCTGTACTGTGTGAATATCTCCTCATGATCCGCTACCTGTCTGTACTGTGTGAATATCTCCTCATGATCCGCTACCTGTCTGTACTGTGTGTCTGTCTCCTCATGATCCACTACCTGTCTGTACTGTGTGAATATCTCCTCATGATCCACTACCTGTCTGTACTGAGCGAATATCTCCTCATGATCCGCTACCTGTCTGTACTGTGTGAATATCTCCTCATGATCCGCTACCTGTCTGTACTGTGTGTCTGTCTCCTCATGATCCACTACCTGTCTGTACTGTGTGAATATCTCCTCATGATCCACTACCTGTCTGTACTGAGTGAATATCTCCTCATGATCCACTACCTGTCTGTACTGAGTGAATATCTCCTCATGATCCGCTACCTGTCTGTACTGTGTGAATATCTCCTCATGATCCGCTACCTGTCTGTCTGTCTACCTGTCTGTACTGTGTGTCTGTCTCCTCATGATCCACTACCTGTCTGTACTGTGTGTGTTACTGAAAATAAAACCCAGTGTTAATACACAGCCTAGGCTCTGTGAACTGGCGTGTAAACAAATCGGGACACAAGCAGCTAGACACATGCTCCTTTACGAAACCTAGGCTGTGTATTAACACCAGAATATTTTCAGCGCGCACACAGTACAGACAGGTAGCGGATCATGAGGAGATATTCACTGATTTTGACCGAAAAGTGATTTTGACAACAAGCGTTCTCCAGGATCACTGACTGCACCTTTAATCTATTCTGACTGTATGTTTTTTGGGGGGCAAGAGGTGGGAGAACATCAGTGTTCAGAGAAAATAATTTCACAAAGAATTCTCATCTCAGAATAAACATCAAATGCATCTCTCCATTTAGACCCAGACAGACTGTTGGAGCTGAGGTCAAGTTTCAACATCACGTAAACAACATTGTGTGTGTGTGTGTGTGTGTGTGTGTGTGTGTGTGTGTGTGTGTGTGTGTGTGTGTGTGTGTGTGTGTGTGTGTGTGTGTGTGTGTGTGTGTGTGAGAGAGTGAGAGTGAGTGAGTGAGAGAGAGAGGTAGAGAGAGAGAGACAGAGTGAGTGAGTGAGTGAGTGAGTGAGTGAGTGAGTGAGTGAGTGAGTGAGTGAGTGAGTGAGTGTGTGAGAGAGAGAGGTAGAGAGAGAGAGACAGAGTGAGTGAGTGAGTGAGTGAGTGAGTGAGTGAGTGAGTGAGTGAGTGAGTGAGTGAGTGAGTGAGTGAGTGAGTGAGAGCGAGAGAGAGGTAGAGAGAGAGAGACAGAGTGAGTGAGTGAGTGAGAGCGAGAGAGAGAGGTAGAGAGAGTGAGTGAGTGAGTGAGTGAGTGAGTGAGTGAGTGAGTGAGTGAGTGAGTGAGTGAGTGTGAGTGAGTGAGTGAGTGAGTGAGTGAGTGAGTGAGTGAGTGTGTGTGTGTGTGTGTGTGTGTGTGTGTGTGTGTGTGTGTGTGTGTGTGTGTGTGAGAGAGAGAGAAAGAGTGAGTGAGTGAGTGAGTGAGTGAGTGAGTAGTAGAGAGAGTGAGTGAGTGAGTGAGTGAGTGAGTGAGTGAGTGAGTGAGTGAGTGAGTAGTAGAGAGAGAGAGAGTGTGAGTGAGTGAGTGAGTGAGTGAGTGAGTGAGTGAGTGAGTGAGTGAGTGAGTGAGTGAGTGAGTGAGTGAGTGAGTGAGTGAGTGAGTGAGTGAGTGAGTGAGTGAGTGAGTGAGTGAGTGAGTGAGAGAATGTGTGTGTGCTGTTTACTTGTGTTGTGACTCACTCTAAAGTATGTGGGTGAGCAACCCGAGATGACCTGTGTTTTGTTTTGGTCTGTTAATCAAACATGTATGAAGACAGACAGACAGACAGACAGACACACACACACACACACACACAGACATACAGACAGACAGACAGACAGACAGACAGATCCACACACACACACACAGACAGATATACAGACAGACACAGACAGACCCACATATAGACAGACAGACAGACACAGACAGACAGACAGACAGACACACAGACAGAGAAACAGACAGACACACACACACACAGACCCACAGACAGAGAGACAGGTACCTGTCTCTTGCGTCTTGTCGCATTCGGCCTGCAGACTCTGGTTGATGTAAACCTCTCCGTCTCTTAGCAACCAGATCACTCCACTGACCAACTGAACAAACGGGTTGGAGCTCTGCAACACATCGTCCTGGGACAGATAGCTGAGACACACACACACACACACACACACACACACACACACACACACACACACACACACACACACACACACACACACACCCCCCCCCCCCCCCCCCACCCCCCCCCCCCCCCCCATTAACATTTTATCTATCCATCCTTCCATCTATCCATCTATCCATCTAATTTTTTTTTTTGCATTTTTTTGGATGTTTATGTTTTCTTTATTTTTTTTTAAGTTTATTTTATTTATTTTTTTAAATACTTTTGCGATTAAATCAAGTTTTAACAACTACAGCAGCAAGGGTGCGCCCCCAAATCAGTCCCCTTTTCACCACTGTATACGTTTCCATGTATACAGTACATCGAAACACTGAAGTCATAAGTGAACAGGCCACATACAAGGCCACTTCACACTTTGCATTGACACAGACAAACTGGACTGAGCTGAGAACTGCTAAGTTGGTCTCTACATGCCATTGAGCGTGTGCTTTCAACACACGTCTGTCTGTTTGGTTTTCTTATTTTTTTTGTTTTATAAGTTTCTGAAACAATATCTGTGTGTCTAAATCTGAATCTGATGAAAATGGGGGCGGGACCTGATAAGCCTTTGGTCGTCTTCCGTCTGCCTTCGGACAACACAAAGTAAGATGTATGAAGTGAAAGAGAAAATTGTGTAGATAGATAGATAGATAGATAGATAGATAGACAGACAGACAGACAGACAGACAGACAGACAGACAGACAGACAGACAGACAGACAGACAGACAGAGAGAGAGACAGATAGATAGATAGATAGATAGATAGATAGATAGATATATAGATAGATAGATAGATAGATAGATAGATAGATAGATAGATAGATAGATAGATAGATAGATAGATAGATAGATAGATAGATAGATAGATAGATAAAACGAAAATAAACTTGGTTAATAAAAGAAAAAAAATCGCGTAAATTTACGAATTGTCAATTTAAAAAAAAATACTGAAAATAACTAACATTGAGATAATGTCCGTTAAAGATGGTTGTATAGGAGAAATATACAGACGCAAACAGACAAGGTTTAGTCAAATAAACACCTGAATGTACATGTTGGACCTTTGATTTATACTAGTATGAAAGAAGACATGTTATGGAAGATACAGTATCTCACAAAAGTGAGTACACCCCTCACATTTCTTCACATTTTTCTTTATATCTTTCCATGGGACAACACTGAATAAATGACACTTTGATACAATGTAAAGTAGTCAGTGTACAGCTTGTATAACAGTGTAAATTTCCTGTCCCCTCAAAATAACTCGACACACAGCCATTAATGTCTAAACTGCTGGCAACAAAAGTGAGTACACCCCTTAGAAAAAATTTACAAATTGGGCCCAAAGTGTAAATATTTTGTGTGGCCACCATTATTTTCCAGCACTGCCTTAACCCTCTTGGGCATGTAGTTCACTAGAGCTTCACAGGTTGCAACTGGAACCCTCTTCCACCCATTTATGACAGCATCACAGAGCTGGTGGATATTAAAGACCTTGCGCTCCTCCACCTTCCGTTTGAGGATGCCCCAAAGATGCTCAATAGGGTTTAGGTCTGGAGACAGGCTTGGCCAGGCCATAACCTTTACCCTCAGCTTTTTTAGCAAGCCACTGGTCGTCTTGGAGGTGTGTTTGGGGTCGTTATCATGTTGCAATACCACCCTGCGGCCCAGTTTACGAAGGTTGAGTGCACATGGTCAGCGTCGTACACAGAGGTTGGCTTTGGAAAATAGACGTATGAGTGCTGCCAGCATTGCTGAAGGGCTTGAAGGGGTGGGGGGTCAACCTGTCAGTGCTCAGACCATACGCCGCACTCTGCATCATACTGGTCTGCATGGCTGTCATCCCAGAAGGAAGCCTATTCTAAAGATGATGCACAAGAAACCCCACAAAAAGTTTGCTGAAGACAAACAGACTACGGACATGGATTACTGCAACCATGTCCTGTAGTCTGATGAGACCTAAATACATTTATTTGGTTCAGATGGTGTTAAGAGTATAGAGCGGCAACCAGGTGAGGAGTACAAAGACAAGTGTGTCTTGCCTAGAGTCAAGCATGGTGGTTGGAGTGTCATGGTCTGGGGCTGCATGAGTGCTGCCAGCACTGGGGATCTACAGTTCATTGAATTCTAACATGTACTGTGACATACTGAAGCAGAGCATGATCCCCTTCCTTCATAAACTGGGCCGCAGGGCAGTACTGCAACATGATAACGACCCCAAACACCCCTCCGAACGACCACTGGCTTGCTAAAGAAGCTGAGGGTAAAGGTTATGGACTGGCCAAGCATGTCTCCAGTCTTAAACCCTATTGAGCATCTTTGGGGCATCCTAAAACGGGAGATGGAGGAGCGCAAGGGCTCTAATATCCACCAGCTCCTTGATGTCGTCATGAATGGGTGGAAGAGGATTCCAGTTGCAACCTGTGAAGCTCTAGTGAACTACATGCCCAAGAGGGTTAAGGCAGTGCTAGACAATAATGATGGCAAAACAAAATATTGACACTTTGGGCCCAATTTGGACATTTTTTCTTAGGGGTGTACTCACTTTTGTTGCCAGCAGTTTAGACATT
>CM049401.1:34080071-34082571 GCA_026929865.2 Hyperoplus lanceolatus
TAATCTCACTCTCATAGCCTGACACACACACACACAAAGACACACACACACACACACTAATAACCTGACAGACACAGACACACACACACACACTCTCATAACCTGACAGACACACACACATAATGTCACTCTCATAGCCTGACACACACACACACACACACTCTCTCCACACACACACACACACACTCTCTCTCTCTCACACACACACACACACACACACGTATAATCAAAGTGTCCGATCTCGAGCATTATGGTGAAATGTAGGATTAAAGCCCCTTCGATATGACCCCTGTGATTACTGCTATTAGCTGCTATTAGCTGCTATTAGCTGCTATTGAGTGGCTGTCAATCATACTGACGCGACGTTATTTTAGATATCGTTAGAAAGTATGCGGCTCCGACAAAAGTGTGTGTGTTTGTGTGAGTGGCTGTGTGTTTAAGTATGTGTGTGTTTGTGAGTGGATGTGTGTGTTTAAGTATGTGTGTGTTTGTGTGGTTGTGAGTGTGACAGAGAGAAGTCGGGGGCACTTTGGTCTCACACAGTCTCTCTCTCATAGCCTGACACTCACTCACACACACACACACAGTCTCTCTCTCTCATTACCTGACACACACACACACACACACACACACACACACACACACACACACACACACACACACACACACACACACACACACACACACACACACACACACACTCTCTCTCTCTCTCTCTCTCATAACGATAAAAACCTCCTTTCCTCTCTGACTCATCCAGTCTGTTAGTACATTTCAGATTGTTTCAAATTGAACTGCAGCAAAAAATAAAAGACTTTTCAGTTAAAATGTGCAACGAGGAACATTGAAATAATTCATTCTAGCGCCCCCCTTTGGACAAATGCGGTAATGTTTTTACTACGCCAGCTGTTGTTCCTGGGTGAGCGTATACCCATGACAAAGGCATTAAGAAAAACTATGTAAAAATAGCATTCTTTACACTGATGGTCTCGTTTGCTGTTACATGTAATTTATGATCATCAGAGGAAAAATTAGACATAAATATTAAATAATTAAAATATTTAAAAGTTCCTCGTAGCGCCTGTAATTAAAATGTCTATCCGGAGAGAAAAGAACATATTTAAACCTTAAAGCTGGGGTGGAGGATTTGGGGAGAAAATGGCAGTTGGGATAGAGATTCGAATCCAAATACCTCAACCGCTCCACTTGTTCTCTTTGGTCCCTCCCCTATGGTCCCTCCCTGACACGCTCTACACCAACAAAGTCGTGCCAAAAGTGAATGGACAGTCCCAAACAGCCAATAAGAACAGAGAATCGCAGCCTCGCTCTGATTGGTCAAAGTGTACAGCTCATGTTAACTTTGACCAATCAGAGATCACATACCCCAGCTTTAAAGGTGCGTGAAATAAATGGACACAAGACACCGGTACGTCTTTAAGCAAAAACATTATTTATTAATATTTACTCAAAGCGTTGTGGAGGAATTAGACATGAACAATGATACGCTGGTTACATTCTGATTGAGCCCTTTTTGTTGAGAGGGAATTACAATGAAAATTACACAAAAACAAAATCAAAAAAACACCAGAAATTCAACATAAAATGATTATAAATCCATGAAAGACGATGAGATCTCGTTCAGCTGAATCCAAAGTGTCTTCTCAAATTATTACATTTCCTCGTCAACTCACACCATGTGCAGCTTCTAACTCTAAATGCCTTAAAGGGGACATGTTATGGACGCTCCGGTGGTGTAGTGGATAGAGCGCGTACCATATTGGCTCCGGCCTTCGTTGCAGTGGTCGCGGGTTCAAATCCGACCCGTGGACCTTTACTGCAGGTCATCCTCTCTCTCTCTCTCTCTCTCAGTCCCAATCACACAGACAGACATCAGGGAATGTGACAAGTATCTGCTCGTCAATGGGGATTCAAAAATAATTACTTTTCTGCATTAAAGAAATCACTCAACCTTGGTTAAAGGGACACTGTGTAAAATTTTAAGTAATTGATTAGCTAAAATCAATGTCCTCATTCATAAATATGTCCTCATTGGTGTAAAATCACCTCTGCCAAAAATCTGAATTATCCTCCTGAGCGGAGAATTACAAATATTAATATTACATTTTGTACATTGAGCAGGCAAGTCTTATGGAGGCATCCATGTTTTTGGAATGGCCACTGTAGCTTCTGTTATTATTCTAAAGGGGTGGGGTTACCCAGGGAGTGTTGCATTCTAGAACTTTGTAGAACTTTCTTGATGATGTCATATTACACCCTGCACCTTTAAAGGGCAAATGATGCATTCCGGAGCATATAATCTGTGTGTGTGTGTGTGTGTGTGTGTGTGTGTGTGTGTGTGTGTGTGTGTGTGTGTGTGTGTGTGTGTGTGTGTGTGTGCTGTATAAAGACAGTAACTATGTTCCCTTTCACTTGCCAATGGAAGTTATTTGAAGCTGTTTTTCAATGAAATCGGACACAAGATTCGAGCAAGAGATTTTGT
>CM049401.1:34092571-34107571 GCA_026929865.2 Hyperoplus lanceolatus
GAGGGGAATGACATGCAGAGAACGACCCGGGCTGGATTCTAACCCGGGTCTGCTGTGAAGAGGACTGACAGACAGACAGACAGAAAGACAGTGTGTGTGTGTGTGTGAGAGAGAGAGACTGTGTGTGTGCGTTAGATCAACCTTTGAGCGTTTGTGTGTATGTGTGTGTCTGCGTGTGTGTGCCTGTGTATGTGTGTGTTTGAGAGTGTGTGTGTCTGTTTGTGTGGTAGATCAACCTTTGAGCGTGTGTGTGTGTGTGTGTGTGTGTGTGTGTGTGTGTGTGTGTGTGTGTGTGTCTGGTTCTGTGTGTGTTTCTTCCAATGCAAATAAACTCAACAGTGTGTGTGTTTCTTCCAATGCAAATAAACTCAACAGGTAGCAGTAAGCTGTGACCTCATCTTTGGCCTTTAGAACATCGTCCACCTCGCCATGGTAACTAGAGGGAGATTGTGGTTGCGTTCCGAATCGCATACTTTCTACTATATAGTATGTAGAAAAAAGATTTAGGATGTCCCGATTCTTGTGGCCAGATTTAGGATGGTTAGAAGTACCCGGATGTCCTACTTCATGCGGCCAAGATTGTTAGTGTTGAAAACTGCATCCTATTTGGGCGATTCTGACCCACAATCCAGTGCGCACGTGAAGTGACGTCACATCGACGAAGCCTCCATATGAAAACAAACGGGGATGCGACGGATATAAAAGCAAGAGGCAAGATCAAGGCGCAATGTTATGATGAAATAAGAGAGTAAAGTATGTCCCAATAGTATGCCTACTGCATCCTAACTAGATTCTTTTTATCGTCGGATGTAGTATGTAGAATAGAAAAAAGAAAGAGTATGCGGTTCGGAACGCAACCTGTGTATGCAGCATGAAAACCAATATGTCTATATATATATATTTCCCCCCCAAAAAAATATCTGCTGTTAATACACGGCCTAGGCTCTGTAAACTAGTATGTAAGGAGATCACTGTAGCTAGCAATATGCCCATTTACAGAGCCTAGGCTGTGTATTAACACTGGACATTTTACCCAGCTCACACACAGTACAGACAGGTAGCAGATCATGAGGAGATATTCACTGATTGTTTTGGACAAAAAGTGATTTTGACAACAAGCGTTCTCCAATACATACTCCTTTAAACCTGCAGTGTGTAGAATTTTGGGTTTTATTTCCTAGCAGATTTTGTAGAAAGTAATTATAATATCCATAAGTACATTTAATTTAGTGCATAATAGCTGAAAATTTAAATTTTTTATTTTTTCCCTTAGAAAGGGTCTCTTACATGTCCATATTTCTGCATATTTTGGACCAAGGCCTAGTGCCGCCATCTTGAAAGTGTCATAGTTGGAATGTCATCAGGTGCATTGTTTAAAATTTAGAATTGTTCTTGTCCTTGAAGGCCACTGTAGCTTCTGTTATTATTCTAAAAGGGGGGAGGTGGGGTTACCCAGGGAGCGTTGCATTCTAGAACTTTGTAGAACTTTCTTGATGATGTCATATTACACACTGCACCTTTAAGTTGCAGACCTAGTTTATTCAATGTTTATTCAATGTATCTCATTTAATTTAGTATTTTAAGCATTAGTTATATTATTCTATGAAACTAGATATTGTTTGGCATTTTCAAGCTTTATTAGACAGTACAGAGTTGAAATGGGGAGACAGAGGAGAGAGAGAGAGAGAGAGAGAGACAGAGAGAGAGAGAGAGAGAGAGGGGGGATGACCTGCAGTAAAGGTTCACAGGTCGGACTCGAACCCGTGACCACTGCAACGAAGGCCAGAGCCAATATGGTACACGTGTGTGTGTGCAACGTGCGGGTGAATGTGCGCGTGAGTGTGTGCGCGACATGAGTGAGTGTGTGTGCGCGACATCAGTGTGTGTGTGTGTGTGTGTGTGTGTGTGTGTGTGTGTGTGTGTGTGTGTGTGTGGCCACATGTGAAATAAGGAAGTGAGTTGTGAGAGAGTAGATGTTGGGATGTGTGTGAATATGAGAAGTTTAGATGTTGACAGTTACCGAGTTATATACAAACTACTGTCTTATTCAGGCCATTGACTTACTGCAGTTTGACCCATTGATGACGGCTGCTGCGCGATGCCACATTGGCTCTCCTGCCTGATGCTGCATCGCGCAGCATTATTACTTTATCTAATTTTCATGGCATTCCCAGCATAGAATGCACTGTCATTGGTTCAAATACACATGAGGTGGGTTTTGTTGATTTTTTTTTAAGACCACGTGACCACCCAAAAGTTGTGTGGTTTGCCGAAAATCACGTCAATCAAAAAAAATAAAAATAAAAAAATAAAACAAAATAATAAAAAAAATACGCCGGCTATGTCGGCGACGGAACAGTTAGTGGCGTTTGGTGCACAGAATCAAGGTCTACTATAGACTACTGACGAAAATCACACAACACATTGCATCTATTTATTAACAATATTTAATAATTTTCTAATTCATCTCATTTTGACGATTTTTAGAAATATTTGTTGGTTTGTAAGCGCTAAGGGAGCATGTTTAAATAAAACCTGTGAACCTTAACTTTTAAATGTATTTTATTTCATGTTTCTATGTGCTACACAGGCTTAGATATTAAGGTTTTGGTAGACTTGACAATTCCTACTATTTTTTCAGAAAACCCTCAGGCATTAAGGACATGCATCCTAGATTGCCATAGTCATCAATGGGTTAACGGCCTCGTAGATAACACACACACACGCACACACAGGCACACACACACACAGGCACACACACACACACGCACACACACACACACGACACACACACACACACACACACACACACACACACACACACACACACACACACACACACACACACACACACACACACACACACACACACACACACACACACACACACACACACACACACACACACACACACACACACACACAGCCTGGGTTCTGTAAACTGCCTGTATACACGGACTATTCCCCGGTTATCTATACGCCTAGATAGATAGCATGTGGTTTAGGCAAATCTATGGAAACCCAAACTGTATGATGGTAACAACTAAAACTCTACAACCAGAAGAAGTTAAAAAGAGCTCCGAGGAACTTTTAAATATTTCTGAAACAGTCTAATTTTTCCTCTGATGATCATTAATTACATGTAACAGCAAACGAGATAGGGATGGGGCCGATCCGATCCAGTATCGAAATCTACGGATCGGATATCGGACTGACAGCTCCGATATAAAATCCGATAAAAAAAAAATAAAAAAAAAAAATTATTTATTTTTTATAAACTATGAAAGAGCGAAAGCCCCGCGCGAGCAGATGCCGACGTTCGGTGGAGGGAGATAGGATCTGAATACTCGTTCTAAAAACACACACCAAAGTCTGAGTTTCTTACTTTTTTCCCCTGTGGACACGAACAGACCTGTTGTTCCGTTCCAAATCAGCTGTGCCATCGTAGCTTAAACGAGTTTATTAATCCATCCTGGAACATGCATTTTCGGTGATTTATAAATCCAAACAAAAGATCCAATATTGATAGTCTTTTGTGTCCATATTATATCCATTATTGACCGCGTGTTCCTATGATGCAAGGCAGTCACTGTTGATTGGCAATAGCAGCGCTGCATAGGGAATGTAAACAAACAGCTAAGCTAAGCTAACGTTAGCATTTCGTCGAGCACTGCTTTCCCTTCCGAGATCCCGCTAATGCTGTGGTCTTAAGTTAAGGGAAACACATATGCTGATATTCTTCCTCCCTCTCTGTATTCCTACTGCGCTTGGTGCCGCTTTTACTTTGCCTCGCTCTGACAATGTCACGTAGCCAACAGCTGGTGTATCACCGATTGCTCTTTGAAAGGACGGTGGCCAACTAGGTCAAAGTTCAAATAATTTGATAATTTACTTTAAATGAGCATTACAAGTATATTTTAACAATTGTTGTATATATAACGTGTATATCTGAGTAGTAATATTTGCTGACAACATATATTGCAGTTTAAGCTGCTTGTGCAAAAAAAACAACATAAAATAAATATATAAAATATATGTATTTGGAATACTGAATTGAGCTTTGAATACAAACTTAAACAAGTTTTTGGATATTCTAATTATTCGGCCCGGCCCTAATGCATTCGTGTATCTCTTGCTCTTTTAAATAAGAATTGCTGAAGCCTTCCTAGCCTTACACATAAAGTCACCACAAACAAAGAACTGTAGAATAATTATGATATCGTATCGGACAGTATCGGTATCGGCCGATATCCAAAACCCAGATATCGGAATCGGATCGGAACTAAAAATAGTGGATCGGTGCATCGCTAAAACGAGACCATCAGTGTAAAAGAAAGAATGCTGTTTTTATAGAGTTTTTCTTAATGCCTTTGTCATGGGTATACGCCATGGACATATAAAGAAATGGACACCGGACTGAAACACGGCGCTCATTCATTCCTATGAAACTGCTCATTGGCGCAGGGAAGCCACAAGGAAGTGATATGCGGAAATTCATGCGGTCCATGGTTCATGGCGATAGGTCCATGAGCATGACGTAGCGGCATTATGGACCTATCAAGAAAGAGGGCGGCAAGCGTAGCAATGACGTAGCGGACTGGTAGCGGATGTAGAATCATTCTCGTTCTGTAGCATCCGTAGCATCTAGCATTGTAAGCTAAAGGTCTTAGCGAGCAAAGTTGTATTGCTTACCGACCATGGTCGTATAAGTCACTAACCCCCCCGATGAACCGCTATATGTGATCTTTGAATTACACTCCGTTTTTGTAAAGTAAAACAGTGGTGAATAAGTTCTAAACGGAGATTCCTCCAGCCATCAATAAATGGTGAATCGCAATGATCGCAAGCAGATGGACGTGAGAGTTATTGAGCGCACACGTCAAACAGCTGAACCAGTCCTACAAATCCCTCGGCGATTCTAAGTGTTAAAAAGTCACCCAAATGCCTAAACACTATCAACGTCCTTCATGTTAAATAAAAGGAAAAACCCCAGACACGAGAAGTTAATGGAGCCGTGCACCTGGCACTGAGCATGGACCTATAGTCTATAAAGAAAGCACTGAGCCCTCTCGGAGACCGGGCCGAAAACCGAAACATTTGTTTCACTACGACTCTGTTCAGCTGCCCACGGCTGCCCCCTCCCTCCTCCTCCCTCGAAAACAAACTGAAAGCCGTTAAAAGCCGTTGGGCTAATAAGACGCTTGAGGTGGCGTTTTGAAATGAAAAAACTTCAGTTTTAATAGTATATGGTCTAATGATAAGTATGAGCCTATGTTTGATATTCAGAAAAATTTTGCGGAGACACAATCTTGTTCGCCGCTTGTATTGTGTGGACGGGGAAATCTACCTCAGGACAGCATGAAAATAAGCTCCACCCCCCAGCCCCATTCACAGCATGCAGTACTAATGGTTTGGCCACTTGTCCATGCTGGTTGCTCGGAGAAGGCAGTGTCCTGGGGCCCTGGTATACGCTCACCCAGGAACAACAGCTGGCGTGGTAAGAACACTACCGCTTTTGTCCAAAGGGGGGCGCTAGAATGACCACAAAACTGAGAGTCGCAACAGCCCTAATTCCATTCCATTTTTATTGCCCAATTCCTTGATAACATCCGTGTTTTGGTCATAGGGCCAGCCTAGGCTCTGTAAACGGCCTGTTAACACTGACCCTCCTACGTTCCAATCCCCATACTTCCCTACTATTTAGTATGCCAGAAAAAGATTTAGGACGTCCCAACATAAATGCCCTACTAACTCCAATAGCATTTTGCAGTATTCATCTTTATTCTTGACATTTCTCGACATAATGAAAAAAAATCTTCCTTATCTGATTTTTTTTCTCTCCTGTCCTATGGCCCTAAAACTCTTCTGTACTTTAGTATGTAGTGTAGTAAAAAGACTAAAACTCTTCTGTACTTTAGTATGTAGTGTAGTAAAAAGACTAAAACTCTTCTGTACTTTAGTATGTAGTGTAGTAAAAAGACTAAAACTCTTCTGTACTTTAGTATGTAGTGTAGTAAAAAGACTAAAACTCTTCTGTACTTTAGTATGTAGTGTAGTAAAAAGAAAGAGTATGTGATTTGGAACGCAGAGATGGTGTGTTTGTAACATGGGACCAGCCGAGGCTCTGTAAACGGCCTGTTAACACTGACTATTCCCAGGTTTAATCTGTGTACCTGAGGAAGTAACCTGCTCTAATCTCATCCATTTATAAACTGAGACATATTGGATTATGTACTCTGTGTGAGTGTGCGTGTGAACGTGTGTGTGTGTGTGTGTGTGTGTGTGTGTGTGTGTGTGTGTGTGTGTGTGTGTGTGTGTGTGTGTGTGTGTGTGTGTGTGTGTGTGTGTGTGTGTGTGTGTGTGTGTGTGTGTGTGTGTGAGTGCGTGTGTGTGTTTAGATTATGTGCTGGGTGTTGGATTAAGCAGGAGCCCAGACCAAGCGAAACCAGTCTATTTTCCCCCTCCCTAAATACTGGCAGAACTTGTTTCACCTGTGTTGCAATGGCCACTTTTTATAGGCAACTTTGGGCTTGTTTAAAGGAATACTTCACTCATACGGAACCGGCGTTCTATCATTATAAAATCACTATTATAATATAATGAATGAGGTTTTTCTCCCCTCAGTCTTCCCTTGGCCCAGCTGTCCTGTTAATCCTAACCCTACATTTTTACTAGTGTGATGTCACACTAGTAAAATGTAGGGTAAGACAGTGAGACCATGAAACACTCTTTCTGCCTTTTCTCAGGCTAGGATGAACCGATTTCTAAAATGTTTGCACATTTATGCTACATGAATGTAAATGTTAGACAGTCGTAAAAAGTCATGTTCTTAAATAAAAATTGATTTAATTTTTTTTTCTTTTACAGATTTAAAAAGAAAAGAGAAAATGTACATTTTACTTTGAAATTGCCTGACTTCCTGACTAAAAAAAACTTGCCCTGCGTTCCAATCCCCACACTTCCCTACTATTTAGTACGCCAGAAAAAGATTTAGGATGTTCCCAATACATGCACGTCAACTGTAGTATGCTGAAAAATACACAAATGCCCCCACTAACTCCAATAGCATTTTGGAGTATTCCTCTTTATTCTTGACATTTCTCGACGTAATGAAAAAAAAAATCTTCCTTATCTGATTTTTTTCTCTCTCCTGTCTGTGGCCCTAAAACTCTTCTGTACTTTAGTATGTAGTGTAGTAAAAAGTAGGGATGCACCGAAATGAAAATTCTTGGCCGAAACCGAAACCGAATAAAATTAAACAGTTGGCCGAATGGCCGAAACCGAATACCGAAAGAGGCTTTTGCAGTTTTGTTTATTTATTTTGCCACTTCTTTCAACATTGCATACATGAACTCCCAAATGTTCTCCTCAAACATAGCCTACAACTAAAAATCAACCCTAAATAAATAAAGAAACAGTAAAACCTTCAAATCTAAGAGTAAAATTAACATTTTACTATGAATGTGATTGTGAACCACTCATTGATTTGTACCTTGACTTATATGAGGAAGAATCTACAAAAAGATCGACTTATTGCCATTTTTTTCTTTTTTTGCAGTGAGGGTTGAGTTGCTCTAAAAAACTGCACCACAACTCCCACCGTAATGATCAGACTTCAGAATGTGTATCAAAGCCTAATGATCATAACAATGAGAGGCTTTAAACAATGTCCATGCTTAGGAGGTGATTGTAACTTTTTCGGCTGTAGACTGAAACTAACGGGGGGAGGCGGCTCACTGGACATATATTTAGTTACGCTGTCAGTTTGCCGAGATGGCTCTGTATTCCATGGACATATAAAGAAATGTATTCAGGCTCGAGCAATGCAATCAGAACGCAGTGCCCGCCCCCTCTCCCACAGCGCTAACAGACAATATGATTATCATTTTCGCCGTCAAACCAGATTTTTTTTGCGCTGCGGCTCTCACCGGCGAGGTGTCACTGTGAATGACACCGTTACCAACCGTTAGTTTCACTGGGTGAATCGCTGCTTCGCTCGCGCAAGGCTTTTGTGTTTCTAATGTGATAAAACATCAGTCTTGGACGAGCGTTTAATCTTAATGCTGCTTAAAGCATTGCAATGTGCCGTGTTTCATCCAGTTTGAAAAAATGCTCCCACACTGGACTCTGACATAACCATGCACGCAGCCTACAGACTGCTCCTGCTGCGCGCTCCCGACCAGACGTGGACACGGTTACGTCTCTCTTTACTTCCATTTCCTGGTTTGCAAGCGCGCAGCTCTTTTAAAAAAATATTTCCTTATTGTCATTTAGTTTGTCAGTATTCGGTAATTTTGTTCGGCCTTTTAACTGTTTCGGGCCGAAACCGAAAATGACTTATTTTGCCATTTTCGGCCGAACATTTTCGGTGGCCGAATGTTCGGTGCATCCCTAGTAAAAAGACTAAAACTCTCCTGTACTTTAGTATGTAGTGTAGTAAAAAGACTAAAACTCTTCTGTACTTTAGTATGTAGTGTAGTAAAAAGACTAAAACTCTTCTGTACTTTAGTATGTAGTGTAGGAAAAAGAAATAGTATGTGACTATATCAGCTGCTCTAGCCTGTGATTGGAAATGGAAAGTTATTTTCAGGGCCTAGGCTGTTTCATTCACTGGGAGAGTGTGTGAGTAAACGGAGGATCCATATTATTAATGATTTGCTCACATATGACTTAAAGCTGAAGGTTATTCCCCACACATATACAAATTACCACACACACACACAGACACTTTCAGTCTTCTGAGGAAGTAGGATGTGAGAGTTATCTGCATGACACTTCACTTCAGAAACCACTTTTTTCTCATTTTGAGCAAATCCCTTTTAGAGAGAGAGAGAGAGAGAGAGAGAGAGAGAGAGAGAGAGAGAGAGAGAGAGAGAGAGAGAGAGAGAGAGAGAGAGAGAGAGAGAGAGAGAGAGAGAGAGAGAGAGAGAGAGAGAGAGAGAGGTTTTACTGGCCCCATGTACATTTTCACTGGCCCTGCAGTATAGATATTCCCTTTAGATTGGGTTATGTTTCTTTAAGTTAATTATATGAAATGTTGATATTGCTCATACACATAATATAAAACCAGGCAAACATATTGAATTAGAAGCCTACAACTGAAAGTATGTTGAAGGGGTGGGCCAGTATTTCAAAGTCCAGTAGTTTGATGATTGTTTTTATTCTTGAATGTGGGCAGTTTAATGAATAGTTCACCTGCAGATCAAACATAGGGGAAAATAAGAGATGAAGGTCTGATCATTCTTTGTGGTGTGGTAGGCTGTTTTTATTACTTTCTCTATATGCATTAGGGATGTGAATGTGTCGACCGAATGACCGGTTTTCCACTTGCGCTCAAGTTGACTTTAAAAATAGAATAGAAATCCGAAAATCAGTGGGTTATGCCGTTTTTATAATGGGAGATTTCACCGTGTATTTCACGTCTGGTCGTGAGCGCGCTGCAGGAGCGTCACTTCTCCATGAAGTGTCAGCTTCACATAAGAGTCCGTTGTGGGACCATTTTTTCAAACTATTGATACAAAACAATGCAGTGCAAAATATGCAGCATAAGTTAAACGCTCGTCTAAGACTATGACGTTAAATCACCTTAGAAACACACAATGCCTTCGTCCGATCACAGCAGCGTTTCACCGTGTGCTCTCGCCAGTGAGTGAGCCGCCGCGCAGATGAACTGTGGTTTGTGGCTAAAATAATAACCGGGGACATTCTCCCCGTTAGCGATTTCAATGGGAAAGACTTCCGCGGTCTGATTGAATGTGTCGAGCCTGAAAACACAGAGCCAAACTGCGCGACTATAGGAACTGTCCAGTGAGCCGAGTCCCTCCGTTGGTTTCTGTCTACAACCGACACAATCACCGGAGACGCATTCACAGCGTTTAAATAAAGTCACTCATTTGTATTACCATTGGGGCTTTGATGCAAATACTGTAACATTACGGCGGCAGCTAAAGGAAAAGTGCAGTTATCATTTTCTGCACCTCAACCTCTGCTGTGGGAACAAAGAAAGGGGGCAAAGTAAGTCGATTGATTGGTCGACTCGCAGGCGGACGGTAGGCAGCTCTGCCAACGGAGCGAGAGTGCGAGCTTGTTGCTCCGCCTGTCAAAACGCCCACGCATCGGTTGTCCACTGGCCTTTCATTAAAACATATATTTTATATTAGGTTTATTATATTGAGTCTTAAATAAACACTGCTTTCATTCCGACTCTCAACGCGCATTTCAATGATGTAGTCTACAAAAAGATACTGAACTGTGATTGGCCGTTACTGGCCCGGGCGGGACAGTGACTGGCCAATCAACTTGCCCTGCATATGATTTTACTGGCCCCGGGCCTACGGGCCATGCGTTATGTCGAACCCTGTACTTATTGTGTCATAAGAACCAGAGCGTAGCCCATGGCCTCATCTACACTGGATGACTGTAAAAGTTAATCAAACTTAAAGGTGCAGTGTGTAATATGACATCATCAAGAAAGTTCTACAAAGTTCTAGAATGCAGCGCTCCCTGGGTAACCCCACCCCTTTCGAATAATAACAGAAGCTACAGTGGCCTTCAAGGACAAGAACAATTCTAAATTTTAAACAATGCACCTGATGACATTCCAACTATGACACTTTCAAGATGGCGGCACTAGGCCTTGGTCCAAAATATGCAGAAATATGGACATATATGAGACCCTTTCTAAGGGAAAAAATAATAATTCTCAAAATGTTTTTCAGCTATTATGCACTAAATTAAACATACTTATGGATATTATAATTACTTTCTAGAAAATCTGCTAGGAAATAAAACCCACAATTCTACACACTGCAGGTTGAAATGACAATATCTTTCATTTGGATTGATGAATATGCCTGTAACTCTTTCCTATGATGAAACTGACTCCAGACATTATGCATAGTAAGATTTAGGTTTAGACAGACAGACAGACAGACAGACAGACAGACAGACAGACAGACAGATAGACAGATAGACAGATAGACAGATAGACAGATAGATAGATAGATAGATAGATAGATAGATAGATAGATAGATAGATAGATAGAAAGACAGACAGATATACAGACAGACAGACAGATAGAAAGACAGACAGACAGATATACAGACACACACACAGACAGACACACAAACAGACACACAGACAGACAGACCAACAGACACACACAGACAGACAGACAGACAGACAGACAGACACACACACAGACAGACAGACACACAGACAGAGAGAGACAGACAGACAGACAGACAGACAGACAGACAGACAGACAGACAGAGACAGACACACACACAGACAGACAGACAGACAGAACTAGGTCAGGAATATACCGTCAGTGCAGAGGGTCAGGAATTCCTTCCTCGTCATGGAAAAGGATAATAAGCTTAAACCAGCGGGACAAACCTTGGCCTCAATATTCTGTTTTAAAGGTGCAGTCAGTGTGTGTGTGTGAGTGAGTGAGTGAGTGAGTGAGTGAGTGAGTGAGTGAGTGAGTGAGTGAGTGAGTGAGTGAGTGAGAGAGTGAGAGAGTGAGTGAGTGAGTGAGTGAGAGAGTGAGAGAGTGAGAGAGTGAGAGAGAGTGTGAGTGAGTGAGTGAGTGAGTGAGTGAGTGAGTGAGTGAGTGAGTGAGTGAGTGAGTGAGTGAGTGAGTGAGTGAGTGAGTGTGTCAGTGATTCTGGAGAACGCTTGTTGTCAAAATCACTTCTTGGTCAAAATCAGTGAATATCTCCTCATGATCCGCTACCTGTCTGTCTGCTACCTGTCTGTACTGTGTTTGTGCAATTAATGAAAATTCAGTACTGATACAACACTACACAGCCTAGGCTCTGTAAACCGGTGTGTAAACAAAGGGGCCCACCGTAAGCTAACACAACATTCACATTTATCTACAGAGCCTAGGCTGTGTATTAACATTGGATTTCTCCCACACACAGTACAGACAGGTAGCGGATCATGAGGAGATATTCACTGATTCTGAAAAAAAGTGATTTTGACAACAAGCGTTCTCCAGAATCACACCGACTCTCTCTCACACACACACACACACACACACACACACACACACACACACACACACACACACACACACACACACACACACACACACACACACACACACACACACACACACACACACACACACACACACACACACACACACACACACACACACACACACACACACAATCACTAACTGCACCTTTAACTCCTTCTCAAACTATTGTAACCTGTTAGACTCAAGCCAAGACAAGTCAAAACAAACTTCCCTTTTCTTAGTGGTAGAAGATACACACTCACTTCCACTATACTGCTGTCACAACAAGCTTTCTCACACACACACACAGAGAAAGAACACACACACACACACACAGAGAATACACACACACAGAAAGAACAAGCTTACACACACACTATACTGAAAGCTAATCATCAGTGGATATACAGTGAAACAAACTTTTGGTTTCAAAACTGAGCCACACACACACACACACACACACACACACACACACACACACACACACACACACACACACACACACACACACACACACACACACACACACACACACACACACACACACACACACACACACACACACACACACACACACACACACACACACAGGTGGGTGTGGTGAAACCCTGGACTGTTTAAACTTTGTACTGGGTAGCGGTGTCTCATTAATCAAACATTAGGATAGCGCTATATAAGCTAACGTAAGATTATCAACCACTGCCATTAATAAACAAACCACAAACAGGTTCCCACGGATACAAGGCCTACTTCACCGGTGGAAATATGAAGGTGTATTGAACTCTGAGATCCTATGTAGTATAAATGTGCAGAAATGTTAGAAATGGGTTCATCCTAGCCTGAGAAAAGGCAGAAAGAGTGTTTTAAGGTCTCACTGTCTAACCCTACATTTTACACATGGTTAAATGTAGGGTTAGGATTAACAGGACAGCTGGGCCAAGGGAAGACTGAGGGAAGAAAAACCTCATTCATTATATTATAATAGTGATTTTATAATGATAGAACGCCGGTTCCGTATGGGTGAAGTATTCCTTTAAGACCAATTTTACCAAAAACTAAATCTATAGGGAAAAATTACATAAATTCAATCAACTACAGTCAATACAGACGTGGCCAAGGGAAATAGTCAGAGCTTTAGAAATGTTAAAAAATATACAAATTTCAATTCGGTCACTCCAAATACACTATAGGGGAGAGTGGGGTGAGATGTGCAACTTTTCACTCAAAGTGACTTTAAAGTGAGGCCTTGACAGTAAAGTCTCCAACTCAAATATGTACATATATTTCAGGGTGTTGTGCATCCCTGCCAATAAAAACTTTGGATCTGGAATAAACTGTTGAAGAAATATAGCTTTCGGAAAAAAAGTTGTCTTGATGCACAACTTGCCCCCGGTGTGGTGTAAGTTGTGCGGTTGGAGAGAATACCATGGGGTGAATTGTGCCATTGATATATATCTCATAAACTGTAATGCAAGACAAATCCATTAGACAGTCACTTATTTAAGGTGTATTTAAAGTAAATAAAGTAAAATTGAAGGACAATTTTCTTAAACAAGGCCTAGCAGATCTAATGGTTTTACCTGCAAAGCTCACAATGACAAAAGTCACCATCATCATCTTTCTGGCCATCTGAACTCTCATCAGTGGTGTCGTTAAGTGGAATTGAGATGTCACCCTCTTCTGAGCTACTGTAGACAATCACTTTCTTTTGGTGACCAGCGTATACAGCCATGCCACTGGCACAACTCTCAGAAATGTACTTTGCACTAGTTGCTCCGTGCTTGTGGAACCAACTGCCACCTGACAAATGTGATTCCCCCTACATTTCTGCCTTTAAATCAAGGCTCAAAACCCATATGTACACCCTGGTGTTTCCTCCCCATTAACCTCTGCACTACTTACTTACCTCTGCACTACTATCTGTGTTTATGTGGATGTATGGGCTTTACGTCTTTTATTTTGGTTGTTGTTATTTTACCTTCATTGTTTACCTACTGAATGCACTATGTACAGCACTTTGGACAGTGCAAACTGTCATAAATGTGCTTTTATAAATACATTTTACTTACTTACTTACTTACTTACTTACTTATAACTCACCTAGGCCCTTTGGCACAAATCACCCCAATCCCAGAAATGTGGATAATAGGCATGATGCAGCAGTTTAGGGCTGACATCGTGCTAACTGTATAGACTCAAAATGTAGCATACCAAAGCACTAAAACATGTGTCAAATGTTTTCAAACTTGTCTATAATTGTTCAGACACAATAATCAAAAAACCTTGATCATGGAAATTTTACTTTGAAAGGCAAAACACAGTTTTTTTAGCTTAAATGTGCTTATATCTTATTCCTTGTGTCTCCCTTCTTTACAGGATGAGTCAAATGAATGGCTCTTCTTAAACATGTGGTCACATTTCCAATTTCTTCCACGGTTTTCTAGAAACAAGGGGTTGCACAACTTCCAAAATGCACAACTTAGGCCACTCTCCCCTATACTAAAAAATTAAAAATAATAATAAATGTCCCAGTGATCATATCAGTCAGATCATGCTATTTTTAATGTGTAAATTATATATTTAAAAAAAATAATACCATTATCGATTATTTTAAGATTTTAAATTGCATTGTAGCAATTGTCATCACAAAATAAAAATAAATAATAATTTTAAAAATTCTCCTCCACGTGCCCAAGCATTTTAAAACGTATGCCAGATTGATTTCAGTGATTAAAAAAAAAACATTCAAAACATTATTCTTTAACATTAACTAATTCAATTCATTCTAGGACATTTTGAGGAACCTTGATCGATCAATCAATAAGCCATAGTTACCATTAAGCACGCGCCACCGAGAGCTAACACGTGAAGATATAACGTCTCGTGTCGTGTTCACAAACAAATTTAAAGTTGGATTTTAAATGAGTTTGAAAGTTTTTTGGGGAATAAAGTGGTGTCAGTTTGGCAGCAC
>CM049401.1:34127571-34177571 GCA_026929865.2 Hyperoplus lanceolatus
ACTATATCGTGAAATGTATTGAGAGGAAAATCATGGGCTCCATCCATCCATCCATCCATCCATCCATCCATCCATCCATCCATCTCCCTCCCTCCCTCCCTCCCTCCCTCCATCCATCTCTCCCTCCCTCCATCCATCCATCCATCCATCCTTCCATCCATCCATCCATCCCTCCATCCATCCCTCCATCTCTCCCTCCATCCATCCATCCATCCATCCATCCATCCATCCCTCCCTCCATCCATCCATCCCTCTCTCCCTCTCTCTCCCCCTCCCTCCATCCATTCATCCATCCAGCTCTCCCTCTCTCTCTCCATCCCTCCCTCCCTCTCTCCCTCCATCCATCCCTCTCTCTCTCTCCCCCTCCCTCCATCCATCCCTCCCTCCCTCTCTCCCTCCATCCATCCATCCATCATCCATCCCTCCCTCCATCCATCCATCCCTCTCTCTCTCTCCCCCTCCCTCCATCCATCCCTCCCTCCCTCTCTCCCTCCATCCATCCATCCATCATCCATCCCTCTCTCCCTCCATCCATCCCTCCCTCTCTCCATCCATCCATCCATCCATCCCTCCCTCCCTCACTGTTTCAGAAATATTAAAAAAGTTCCTCGTAGCTCCTTTAAATGAGAAATGTAAAGTAAAAATAAAAAAATGCCATTATAAAGATCCCCGTTATAACGACATATATTCATTTTATTAAACATTTCTCATTTAAAGGAGCTACGAGGAACTTTTTAATATTTCTGAAACAGTCTCATTTTTCCTCTGATTATCATAAATTACATGTAACAGCCAGCAAAACGAGTCCATCAGTGTAAAGAGAATGCTATTTTTATATAGTTTTTCTTAATGCCTTTGTCATGGGTATATACGCTCACCCAGGAACAACAGCTGGCGTGGTAAAAACACTACCACTTTTATCTAAAGGGGGGCGCTAGAATTAACACACACTGAAAGTTCCTCGGAGCACCTTTAAGATTTTCACTTATTTCAAAGTCAAAATTGTCTCTCCAATGATGACCATGGGGAAGAATTGTTCAATCCATCTCTGAAATTTACATTCAAAATAAAAAGGAGATCTGACTTCAGGACTTTAAAGGTGCAGTCAGTGATTCTGGAGAACGCTTGTTGTCAAAATCAGTGAATATCTCTTCAGGATCCGCAAAAAAAGAGTGTAATAATACACAGCCTAGGCTCTGTAAACAGGTTGCTAGCTACGGTGAGCTCCCCTTTGTTTACATGCCAGTTTACAGAGCCTAGGCTGTGTATTAACACTGGGTTTAGCAGCACGTGTAGTTGTGTGTCTCTGAGGATTAAAACCCACGCTCGCCAGCTGGGCTTTGTTTACTACTACAGCTGTTGTTTTGCCAGATTATGACGTAATCTCTACGCAAGTTTGAGTAAAGAATTGTAGTCCACCTATCTGTCTGTCTGTCTGTCTGTCTGTCTGTCTGTCTGTCTGTCTGTCTGTCTGTCTGTCTGTCTGTCTGTCCATCCCTCCCTCCCTCCCTCTCTCCCTCTCTCTCTCCCTCCCTCCCTCCCTCCCTCCCTCCCTCCCTCCTGCTTCCCTCCCTCCATCCATCCAAGCCCGTATGTATGCTCTACATTAATTGATTCTCTCTCTCTCTCTGTGTTTCTATTTCAGATAATGAAGTGAACGTCCTACCATCTCCCCCCCCCTCTCTGATGCTTGTCCCGGGCCGTGGCACCATGTCCGAGGGCCCACCCGCCCCACACTGCTCCATCTGCTGCTGCACAAACACCAACAAAATACTCATGCTCACGTTCATGGTGCTTTTGATCGTCGCCATTTTGGCTGGGAATTTAGTCACCCTGGCTGTGATCCTCGGCACCAAACATTTCCACACTCCCCAGGGGTACTTGAAGGCCTCGCTGGCAGTCGCCGATTTGGCCGTGGGGATTTTCGTGGTGCCTCTGTCTGTCTACGCCGAAATCTACCTCCTGGCTACGGACTCGGCGCCAGAGTGGACTTCGTATAACTCCCAATCGGTCAGTTTCCACCCGTGTAACCTGATCGGACCCATTTTCGCGGGCTGTACGTTGGTCTCGATAACCACCATTTTCCTCCTAACGATCGAGCGGTCCATAGCCGTGCTGAGACCTTTACACAAGGACTCTGTGATCACGCGTAAGAGGACGACCATTCTCATCGTGTTGTCGTGGTTGGGGAGTTTTTTCTTGGCCGTCTCACCGATGGTTTTCAGCAGCGAGATCGCGCTGGAGTACAATTCCTGCAGTCGGATGTGTAACTACGCTCTCGGGACCATCGGCGAATTCCCGAGCCAGGCGTGGAACATCTTGCTCCTGTTTCCCGCGTTTGACTTCACTCTCCTGGGAGGCACGGTGGTCATTAACCTGATCTCCCTCTCCAGCATTCGCCAGCACTCGAAACGAAGGCGCGATCTGGCAGAGACAGACCACTGCCAAAGCCAGACCAATAAACCGACTTTCTCTGACATCAAAGCGGCCAAGACGATCGGGACGTTGACGGTGGCGTTTACGGCTTCCTTCACCCCGATAGCGGTGTTCGTGGTGGGGAATGTTCTGGGGAATATTTGGTGCAATTTTTCCTTTTTCGCTTTCTGGATTCTGGCCTCGAACAGCTGCTGGAATGTGATCATCTACAGCGTGAGGGATCAGAAATTCAGGCTTCGCGCTCACAAGCTCCTCGTGCCCTTCCAGAGAAATGACTCGACTAAAACCTGATCAAACCAATTCAGGAACTAAACGGGGCTGATAGTAGCCTGGTCCTACCACTACCAGACCATCGTACTTCATTTCATTTGTACAGAAGGTCTGGAATCGCTCAATTGACAAACGTTACCTCACTTGAAGGCGGGGGGCCGGTTGAAGTTTAAAACTATTGGATCTGCCCAGTGCCACTCTGGATCTGCCAACCAATCGCATAACGTTTTGGTCGTGAAGTTATGTCATGCGCCGGCTTCTGAGCCACTCCCTCTGTTCGCTGATTGGACTGGCAGAAATCTGGCCGGAGAAAACCTGTGAATATACCACGGACCCAGACTGACTACTGAAGGGAAATAAAAATTGCAAGACTTCCTCTTTAAGGCGCTTTAATCATTAACATGGTATAACTTGGTCTAGTAGAGGGAGCAAAGAAATTAACATTGATGGAACATGAAAAATGGTTTTTACTTAAAGGTGCTACGAGGAACTTTTAAACATTTCTGAAAGTCTAATTTTTTTCCTCTGATGATCATAAATTACATGTACCAGCAAACGAGACCATCAGTGCAAAGAAAGAATGCTATTTTTATATAGTTTTTCTTAATGCCTTTGTCATGGGTATACGCTCACCCAGGAACAATAGCTGGCGTAGTAAAAACACTACCGCAAACATTACTTTTGTCCAAAGGGGGGCGCAAGAATTAACACAAAGTGAAAGTTCCTCGGAGCACCTTTAATTGAAAACCAAAAATGTAATGTACTCCTTTGCTCTATTGTACTTGCCTGTGATATAGTATTCCATTACAAGGTGTTACCCATGATAGCATGTGAAAAGGTACCAACACAAAAGAGATACCATGTACTTTTTCTTTCTGTTTTTGCCATTTGAATGCTTTATGAGACATTTTGGAGAGAGACAGAGGTGAAATGGGGCGGAGAGAGGAATGACAAACAGAGAACGACCCAAACTCCTTGCCGGACCCATCATGTGTTTGAAAAGCATAAATTATCAAAGAACCACAGGCATCAAGGAAAGAAATAATGTGATATTAATTTCTAACTCATCTACCAACCAGATGCGTCACTCGGTTAAGTGTCTCAAATGAAGTTCATTGACCCAAAGATTATGAAAGCTTAAGTCGGGGACGCCATGCTGCCAATTTGGCGGTTTCATTTCACTCACAGTTTTCCTCTTTGCTCTCAGTCGGACAGTTCCTGGTGCTGCTTTGCATTTCTTAGAATCGTCTTTTTCCTCCTGACTGTTCGCTGACCACCTTCCTCTTGCGCTCCCTGCAAAACATGATTAAGTTGCTTGGAACCCGCGGTTGGTGCACTTCATCCTGAGGCTAGGTGAATATGATGCAGTCTGTCAGCTCCTTTTTGTCCCTCATTGTACACTCATTCTCATAACCATGCACGGCAGCTTTTTCTTCACAAGGTCAATGTGACATGTAGTGGTCAAGAGTAACTACAGTTTACCATTCCCACTTTTGAGAGATAACAATGTCCAGTTTGCAAACGAGAGCACTGCCTTCCTTGTTTTATAAAAATGATCCTGTCTGTTTGTCTATAATAACACTGGGTCACGCTGTGAAACTTGAAGGATAGATAACTCTATTGTCATGTATTCTCAATACAACCTGGCCCCCAAGGAGTTGTGTGACTGTTTGCTCTGTACCCCTGGGAGAGGGAACCAAAACTCTACATACCGAAAGAAGCACCGTCAGAGTGTATAACGGTGGTTTTATGATGACAGGGTCTTCCCCTGTAAAGCTCCTTTTACTCGAGCCCTGCTAAGATGTGGGAAATATTTCTATAAATAGCCTTCACACCAGTGGCGTGGCGTGGGGATTTTTTTTGAGGAAGCCAAGTGAGACAACACCTTTAATCTACATGTTTATTGGAAGGTGGGGGACAGAAAAGGGTAGGCTACGTCGCAGCTTGTATTTAATGTAACTACAAGAGCTAGTATAGCGCCTGGTGACTTAACCAGGATTTACAGACGCCTGTAATTTGTCCGACACCGCTTGTTTGCGCTCTCTCTCTCTCTGTCTCTCTCTGTCTCTCTCTCTGTCTCTCTCTCTCACTCACTCACTCACTCACACACCTCCTAATCGTATTATTAAATTATGCATTTTATTATCAATGCACCCCCCACCCCGACCGTAATGCACAACTAGCCGCTTAATGCCCATTACAGATTCAAACTCATTCACAAAATAATTAGGGGACGTTTTAGGCTATTTTAAGTTACACGTTCACGTGAGACACAACTCACACAATCAGTTGTATGTGCTTGACATACACACATACTTTCTATACATCCTTTTCGTTTAAGAACTAGGCCAAATGTTCATTATACAACACTACTTAAGACAACCCAGAACAACTTCAGTGGATACCAATGCAACTTAATCCAGGCAATCAAGGCACATTCAGCAATGAAATAACACAAACATAACACACACCGCTACCAGCTAGCCACTCGGTGCGACATAGTTCTCCTCACTGAAAGTGTGATAAACTTTCTTTCTCTCCACACGCATTGGCCTGACGTCAGATTTGATTTTTAATGGCTCCTCAATTTAGCCTGGTCCAAGACTATCGTACTTAATTTCATTTGTACAGAAGGTCTGGAACTGTGCTATTGGCAAACGTTCACTCACTTGGAGGCGGATGTCTGTTGAAGTTTAAAACTGTTGGATCTGCCCAGTGCCGCTCTGGATTAGCCAACCAATCGCATCACGTTTGGTCGTCACGTGTGTCATGAGCCGGCTTCTGACGGTGCGTTCAAGTTGTACAGGGAACTCGGAAATTTCCGACTTCACTACATATTGTGGTCTATGGATCTACCGGTACCTGGCAACGGTAACGTGCTAGAGCCTAACGTTTAGTTATTTGGACGAGAACGGTTTTAGGCGTCCATACTTTCCCGAGCAGATGCACTGGAACACAGACAGGTCGGAACTCGGAACTACCAAGTCGGAAATTTCCGAGTTCCGAGTATAAAGCAACGCAGCATTCAACTGAAACTGGAGCGCGACTTCGACGTCATCGTTCCCAGCCACTTCCTCTGTTCGCTGATTGGACCGGTTAAAGAGAAAACCCGCGAAAACACCGCAGACCCAGACTGACTACTGAAGTGAAATGAAAATTGAGCGGAAGTAGGTAGGCGGGCGGAGCCAGGCTATCCTCAATTGGCAGTTTGGTAAAATATTTTTTTACTAAATACTCAAAATCTCCACCCTCCATAACTGTTCTTGCTAATATGATAACAATGCAAACATGCTAATCTCCCGCTATTGTTATTGTTGTTTAATTTCAGTGACGTTGATAATGATGCTTTAATTTGATTGGTGTGAAGCCAAGGGCCGAGTGGCTTCCCTTGGCACCCTCATGACACCCTCCTGACCAATCACAGGAGGGCAATGTCAAGACAATAGCCTCACCTGATTGGTCAATCCTTCTTTCTTTTTTTCACTAAGGGATGCCAGCTCGGGCTGGCTTCCTCGCGGGCATACAGTGTGCAGTGTCATGTTTCGCAGCGTCTTCAGAATGTAACTGTAAAGGGGCGCTGTTTCGCGCATTGTGAAATGCTCAATGAGAGGAGAAAAATGGGGAAGAAATGACAGCAACACTGCACCAAAGAATTACCGAAACTGTTAATAAAATTTCTTATTGGATGACAACTACAGCCTAAAAAACAGGGAAGCCTGGCTTCCCTTGGCCTCTGGGAGAAAACGCCACTGCTTCACACCAAGAAACAAAACAAGCCTGACAACTCTGTGTGTTTTTTCTCCTTTGAATTTGGCCATTATTCTGCACAGACATTGAGAGGAAGCCAAGTGTGGCAGGTGAGAGCGTCTTCACCAGACAGCTGTCAGAGCCACTCCGAATGCAAGGGCAGTGCGGGAGAGCAAGCATCGCCAGCGGAGGAGGCCTCACCACTCTGACTGGTGAGAAGCAGGTACAGTCGGTGTACAGCAAGCACACACACACCGGAAGAATCAGGCCAACACATGCACCTGACATGGGTGGTCACATTGCCATGGCAACCGGTAATTAATCCCCTAAATTATGCAGCTATAGAAAGAAAATATTAATGACAGAAGAAGAAGCAGTGGCGGAGGATGGGATGTGGTGGCAGAGTGGATAAGAAAAACAGCTACTAAACACACATGCTCTCACTGATTTGGTCAAGGGAGGATCAAATCAGCATGCATGATTTGAGTTGGACATGTCTGCAAGGCGACACTGTGGCACTCTATGCATTCATGCTTGATTTCAAACTGCCGCTCACCAGCGATTGTGTGGTTGGTAACCACACATGCATGTGTTGACTAAAAAAGAGTACACAAATACCAAAATTGGCAAGGTGAAACATGATTATTTTTTCTTACATCATGGATTAGTTAATCTCACAACAATCTACCAGGGTTAACATTTGTGAATTAGCAGGGGCCAAACCTATCCATGTATACAGTTTATGTAAAACAGAGAAATATGTAAAGTAGTAGAATGTTTCTGAATGTTTATTCTAAATAAGTTGTCTTTCTCCTTCAATGTAAAAAAGCGACTTGTTGCTGCGTCTTTATTTTTTTTATCTCTGCTATAGGGGAGAGTGTCCTAAGTTGTGCATTTTGGAAGTTGTTCCACCCCTTGTTTCTAGAAAACCGTGGAAGAAATTGGAAATGTGACCACATATTTAAGAAGAGCCATCCATTTGACTCATTCTGTAAAGAAGGGAGACACAAGGAATAAGATATAAGCACATTTAAGCTAAAAAAACTGTGTTTTGCCTTTCAAAGTACAATTTCCATGATCAAGGTTTTTTGATAATTGTGTCTGACTTAGACAAGTTTGAAAACATTTGACACATGTTTTAGTGCTTTGGTATGCTACATTTTGAGTTTATACAGTTAGCACGATGTCAGCTCTAAACTGCTGCATCATGCTTATTATCCAAATTTCTGGGATTGGGGTGATTTGTGCCAAAGGGCCTGGGTGAGTTATAAGTAAGTAAGTAAGTAAAATGTATTTATAAAAGCACATTTATGACAGTTTGCACTGTCCAAGTGCTGTACATAGTGCATTCAGTAGGTAAACAATGAAGGTAAAATAACAATAACCAAAATAAAAAGACATTAAAGCCCATACATCCACATAAACACAGATAGTAGTGCAGAGGTAAGATAGTTAATGGGGATGAAACACCAGGTGTACGGGTTTGAGCCTTGATTTAAAGGCAGAAATGTAGGGAATCACATTTTGTCAGGTGGCAGTTGGTTCACAAGCACCCAGACAACTAGTGCAAAGTACATTTCTAAGAGTTGTGCCAGTGGCATGGCTGTATACGCAGGTCACAAAAGTGATTGTCTACAGTAGCTCAGAAGAGAGTGACATCTGAATTCCACTTACTGACACCACTGATGAGAGTTCAGATGGCCAGAAAGATGATAATGGTGACTTTGTCATTGTGAGCTTTGCAGGTAAAACCATTAGATCTGCTAGGCCTTGTTTGAAAATTGTCCTTCAATCTTTGTCAACTATTTACTTTATTTACTTTAAATACACCTTAAATAAGTGATTGTCTAATGGATTTGTCTTGCATTACAGTTTATGAGATATATATCAATGGCACAATTCACCCCATGGTATTCTCTCCAACGCACAACTTACACACCACACCGGGGCAAGTTCTGCATCAAGACAACTTTTCCGAAAGCTATGTTTCTTCGACAGTTTATTCCAGATCCAAAGTTTTTATTGCCAGGGATGCACAACACCCTGAAATATATGTACATATTTGAGTTGGAGACTTTACTGTCAAGGCCTTACTTTAAAGTCACTTTGAGTGAAAAGTTGCACAACTTAGGCCACTCTCCCCTACTGTAAATTCATACCTCAGCTCAGTGTCTGCACATGGTTGAATCAGCTTGCTTCCTTAAAGGTCCATTACCAATTGTAAAGCTCAGACTCTTTATTGTGAGTTAAAGGCCTATACTCTTGGGTAGGATGGCCTGCTCTGGTAGGCCTCATCATTGGTATGCCTTAATGCATAAAGCAATTCTTGGTCTGGTCCCTTACTACGTATGTGTTCTTATCGGGCAGAAACGTGCAAAAACGACCTTGAAATTGTGAGTTATTTACATTCCCCCCCTATTAATTTCTAATGAACAGCGTACATGTCACATGACTTTCAAGTTTCTCCAGGCGGAAACAAAATTGAAGCCGTGACTGCCATTGCCACAGCTTGTATTCAGATTTTTTTTTAAGATTTATAAGCTATTAAATGGATTTTTTATGACAGTGTTAGCGAGAAACGTTTGTCTTACTGGCAACATCTTGACTTAGTGAATGCGTAGGATGTAGTTTGATGGTTATCATGAATGTAATTCCGGGCATCGCCAGGAAAAAGTTAAAATGCAACATCGGTTATGTTTGATCAGCTGCTTGCTATGATGCTGGCTGAAACTGGAAACAGGAAGTTTTTCTATGTCTTTCTTATAAAAGGTCCATCATTTATTCATTCCAAGTAATAGGAATTGCCTTTTCTTTCCCTTGATATTCATTCATTCTGTCCTCTTCTGTTATGCTCATTATACTGTTGTCTTCATTATTTGGTCTCCCTTGAAAGGGAGTATACCGTATAACTCAACAGGTTTCCATGTGGCATCCATCCATGATATAGAGTTGAACTTTTTCAGTGCAGCAGTCACAGATGATCTACACTGGGCGAAACTGATCAAGAGATAAGCCATCTGCCATCACATGTCTATTGCTCTTGTATTCATTAGGTCCAACCAACCTGAGAACTGAAAGGAAACTGAAAACCAAATCACTCGCCTGTTAACATGTTAAACGTCTTTAGGGTGTGGCAGAAAGTGGAAACTGATATGTCAACTTCACACAATACACGCCAAAGTTTAAATAGTTAAAAAAACAAAAAACACTGTAACTTCAAATTGATTCTTTTTCTGAAAATAGTGATATCCCTGGTATCCCCAGAAGTCATTTAAGAAGGAAAGAAAAAAACTTGTTTTCTTCCTTTTCGTTTAGGGAGTTTCAGCTTTAGTCTCCAGTGTTAAATCATCATGTCACTGCCGGCTCATCCAGAGTAACCGTCTCTTTTTTTATCTTACATTTAATGCAGCACATTATGAATCCTCGTAGCTCTGCAAAGTCTTAATGTGTGAGCGCCTGTGTTAAAAAAAATAGTCCGTAAGATGCAGTTTGAACACAGTCAAGTAAAAGGTGTGATAGTAAATTAAGACTTTGAGCTTGCTGATTATTATTATTTTCTTTTTTTGTAGGAAACTGTAGCTTTATAGAAAAAAAAATGGTCAATAAGCAGACACGGCAGACCATTTGTTCTGACTGAACGCTTGTAACCCTGTGTCAGCCTCTCAACACCACATGCAAACAAAAAATAATGTGGTTAAATGAAAGGATTCACTGGCAGCCCCATTTACTTTTAAAGGAAGTTAATATCATGCATAATAATGACAAACACATACAGCTCAGTTTTTTCATAGCAGACCATGAATGCTTGTTTCTTCTTCTGTGAGCTGTCATGGATTGAAAAAACTGCTGCACCTAACAGCATTTTTCTTTTTTTCTTTGAGTACAATGAAGCTCAGCATGCTGAAACCGGTTTGTCTTGTCTGTCAGACCCACAGCGCCAACCTGGAGACCTGCTAGCCAGCAACTCGTTTTTTTCCTCTTCCTCTTTTCTTTGCTACTGAAGCTTTCCCGCAAAGAAGATTATTGTGCTTCTGATAAAGTGTTTAAGTTGCCTCAAGGTCAACGTAATTCCTGCTCCAGATAAAGCCAACACAGAGAAACCTGGCGCTCTGCTTGGGGGCTCTGAAGCCGGCTGATAAAACTGCACTGGGGAAGGATTCCTGGCGCAAATAGACAAGACAGATAGATACAGAGAGAGAGAGAGAGAGAGAGAGAGAGAGAGAGAGAGAGAGATAAAGAAGAATACGAAAGGAAGAAGAAGAAAGCAGAGTTTGGGAAAGATGGATCGTCAGCTTCCTCAGCTAACAGGGCGTCATCTGTGAATTGCTGCAGAGCCACCGGCACAGGAACAGCAGCAGCGACAGGCCGTTTCCTTATCTACCTTGGCCCAGCGAGCCTCAGGGGTCGAGGATTATTAAAGATAAATGCTCCATGTTCCCCTATAAATGTGCAATATCATTGTGCACTATAACCATATTAGTAATTGTCCTGTTTATGCTTACATCGTCCATACAAATCTGATGTTAAATTAAATGTAAATAAAAAAACCTGCATGTGAAAAGACAAGTAATATCAGACCAAAGCAAATTCTTGCAGACTGTAAGCGTGAACAGAATACAGATAAGAATATAAAACTACTACAACACTGCCCAACGTGTCAGTTGTTTCTGCTTCAAAGTGTTTCACTTCTTCTCAATTGATTAGATCCTCTCAAATATTCAGTGTCAGGCTTTGACGCTGCATTTTGGCTGTGGAGGAGCAACACAACAAAGCAACTCTGCCCTCTTCAGGTCAAAACTAAAATGACACAAAACAACATCAGGTTAGATGGAGCACAGGTATCAGTTTTTTCCTCTGTTTGAAATAAAAGCCACGTCTTCTCAGTTTATTTTTTATTTAATTCATTAAAAGGGTCTTTAATTCATGAGAAAAAATTCATCTGTCAAACATGTATTTTAAGCCATTCAATGTTTTTTACACTTGTGCCGTGTTCATTGTCAATCAAATGGTAAATCCAATAAAGTGGTAAATGTTGCACAAGATGTGCAGCACATCAAGCACCTTTCATCATTTAATTAGTGCATTCATGCATTACCAATGCATTACCAATTAAATGTGCAGCTTGTATGTGTGGGTGATTAATACAAATAGAATCAGAGTTATTAAATCAGTTCAGAAAAAAACAATGTACATAAGTGCTTCCCGGCCTTATTTGTGGGGGACGAGAGCCCTTCACATTGTGGAGCGATACAGATCAGTAGAAGTGGGGTTCAGTGAGTGTTTAGGCATCGTCCAGGGGGCCGTTTTATTTGCCATCTTGTATCAAGAGCGCCGAGATTACTGTGCTCAAGGAGCTGTGAAATCTCTTCCGACACCCTAAGCCACTGAAACAACTGGTGTCCGCCTCTCCTATCACAGAAACACACACAGGCCAAGCTCCCAACCTGAATAACTAGGAGCCCACCCTGTCTTCACACACACACACACACACACACACACACACACACACACACACACACACACACACACACAAACACACACACACACACACACAGTCAAAAAAATTGGGACCTGTCCTTTTTAGACTTCTTAACACCAACCCGACATGCCACCAATCCAATTTGTGTCAACAGCGGTCCCTCCACCTGTCCCCTCAACAGGAACAACAAAAAAACAGCAATTCGTGTTGACAGCAGTCGGGAGAATACTTACTTGACACATTGTCGTAACCTTCCACTAAAACAAATGTCACCGTCAATAGAATGGCCAGTCTCAGCTGACAACAAGACATGTCCAATCTCTCAACTGAGACATTTTAAAAATAAAGATGAGCAGGATTCTATTAAACTCTAAAAATACAATTGTGAATGCATGTTGCTGACTTTCTTCTATGTAATCCTTCATCTAGGTGGCAAATTGGTGTTCCTATTAAATGGGGAAACATCTTTCATCTTGCTAAAAATGGTGGGGTTATTTTGGAAAAGTCGTCCAGATTAGTTGCTGACCTTTTGTTCTGTAGTACAAACAGAAAACCAAACAGAAAACCAAATAGCATTTGTTTAGAAGGGTTTAGGCTTCCTTGTCATGTATACATACATGAAAGAAAATAAATCTGCCACAAAGTGCTGCCTCAAAACTTGTGCTGTAATGTCTTATTCGAAGGTCAGTGAGATGGTGCAACTATTTTGATTCTTGATTATTTTAATGACCACACAGCCAGGCTGATGGAACTTGTTTTCAGTACAGCTTGGTACAGTTTAAGTCAAATTCAATAGTTTGGAGGTTATGAGGTGTAGGTAATAGTCTTCTTTTAGTTGAACAACACATCCATATAGCCTGGTGAACCGTATATATGGTTCGGAAGAGACAACATTCAGATATCCCAATAAGACTATCGTGCAGATATAACGTTAAATGTCAGTTATGGATTCAAAATAAGTTGGAACCAAGCTTATTAATAGATTCAGTGAATAAAACAACTTAATCCATTGTGCCTTCACATCCCCTTCATCCACCCACACGCTGACTGCACGTCACACCCAGCGTAGTTCCAGCTGACGTCGACTTTATCGGAGGTCTAATGCGACAGAATAATTGACCAGTGTGTTTCTGCCTGAGTCTTATACATGGGTTAAGCTGTCACAAACCATGAATCACAGAAATAATAAACGGCTCTCGTTGTGACAAGTTAAGAAAGGTTCAACCGTATGCAGATGTCCACCAAAATGTAGCAGTAGCCAACACTGCAAAATAATTTGGAGCAACAACAACATAAAGAAAAGGGGTAATCATGGTCTTTACAGTACTACTACTTATTTACATTAACTTTATAATAAACCTGGACCGAATAAGAAACAAATATCCATAATGTGTTCACACGAAAAAACCCCATCCATCTCAATCATTTTGACAACATTTCTTAAGACAAAGAAAAAACATGAAACCCAAAGAAAAGAAAAAGAAAGTAGAGTGACTGTATGCGTGATTTCACCTTGACAACCAATCGGCCACCTGTGTCACGAGTCTAATCAGGACCGGCTGCTGGATCTGCCATGTCCTGCTGGCGAGCCGGTGATTGTCCACTGGAGGAGGTGGGAAGGGGGAAGGAGGAGGGGGAGAGTACAGCCGATGAGATTCATGACAGCCCCCTTCTTGCAGAACCTTGTGGACTGATTACACGTCCAAGAAAATGCATGCAGCAAACGGATATTAAATCAACACAGCTTATTGCCATGCCAGTGAAGGACCGAGGCCGTGCGTGGGCAAAATGCATCTGCACAGCTCACCCCTATAAGCACTTTGGAGGCAGCGGGAGAGATTACATTTTCTATGGAGGCTCCAGATGAGTTAGGCAATCTTCCTTTCACGGCAATGATTGACGAGGCTGATGGCCCATAAATTGTTCTGTCTGAGAAATATATTGCTGCCATAGTATCTGTTGTTTTCACTGGAAGGCCTCTGCCTTTGAGGGCAGTGGTTGGATAAGCAGTCAACAACTCAGATCCAGAAAAAAAGGCACTCACCCTACAGCTGAGCCACGCTTGATCCATCAAAAACGATTGTCACTTGCCATGTGCACATTTTAAGCCTTCTGATGTGAAAGGAACCTCCCAGAATCAAAAACGAATCCGATGGATATCTTGCAGGATTATATAATTTTATTTCTCCATAATGTGTTGAAGTCTCTATCATTGTAAGAGGTGATTCAAATATACTGTATATTTCTCTTGACCTGGTCTTTGCCTGCATTATCGTTGCCATTGGCACTACATTATTGGATATTCAGTACGTAATGGAATTTCTGCTCCCTAATTCAAGGTGTTTTCAAATGAAGTTGTTTTTAAGGGGTGCAGTTTTCCCTTTAAGGGCTCCGGTGTGTATCTTAAAAGAACAACTAATGTGTAAAATACAGGAAGGTCACACCTTCTACTGTGCCAATAAGTTAATAAGTAGGCCTTACGAAGGCCCCTGGTTTAGTTTTGAATGGTTGCTCCTGTTCTCACTTGGAATCAGTCATACTTACTGTAGTTCTGTCTGACTGACAGTTATCTCAACACATACATACCCACAGTCTGGCTGAAGCTCAGCTCCATTCGTAACTGAAACTCACGGAAAAAAATCACAGTGACACACACTTTATTTATCCGCATGATAAGTGGTATAGATTTTAGTGTTAGCTTATAGATGAACTGACTAAAAATGACGTATTATGCTTTGCCAGTGCCTGTTAAGCAGAAACTCACTGCACTCAATCAGGCTATGGTCAAGAGCTGTGCCTTGATCAATGGATGCCTAAAATTGAGATTTGTCTTTAGAGTTGAGCAAACCAACTGCTAACTGTAGAAAATATACTCATGTGCAGAGAAACCAACATAGAAAAACAGCTTACGCCTCCCACTTTTTGTCAGCTACTTTTACCACCGGAGTCAGAAACCCAAATGTTATTTGTTGAAATATGTTATTCTTCAAAACATATACAAATAAATTGAAGCATTGTATATCAAATGCTAATCTCATCAAGGTAAATACAGTGCTTTAGAAAGTGTTTGGAAAAGACCTGCTAATTACTGTATAACTGACATCAAAATACTTCCCAGAAGAATTATGTTAAATTATATATTTGTCTCCCCTTTCTATGACTGCTATAGCTATAGCTATACCCATGCTATACTGTCCTACTACTATACTACCTTGCAGTGTGCAAACCAGCTTGCTTTGTTTGCTGTTCTGACCTACAATCCTCTGCATCATATCAACTGATCTGCTAAGAGAGAAAAACCAGCTCTCGGATATACTGTTTTAAGCAAAGGAAGTTCAAGGCATAATGTTAGGATGAAACAGTATGTTCCAATTGTATGCATGTTGCATGAACATGTGACACTTGTTATGGAAAGATGCAGTTATATAGTAAAAAGAAAGAGTATGTGATTTTATATGCAGGCTAAATGGGAAGGATGGGTGTCTGTCCTTGCACAACAAAACGGACATTGGACTAGAAAAAGTTGATAAATTAAACTGAAAGTCATACACATTGTGATTTGTATCACAAACAAATGTTAGATCAGAAGAGGCAATGTCAGCAACACAACCCATGTCATCTGAAATGTGTCAGAGTAAAGCATCAAAACCCTATGAGATGTGTGATATACGACGGCGCTGGTGATATATAGCATAATAGCTGCTAATTGTTTTCCATAGCAAATTGCACTGAATTCATGTTATAATCTTACCGATCTACATATTTGATTGCGGCTTGAAATGTTTTCGCATGCCTCATTACCAACCGGAGGTTTACATGAGGAATGAAGCAATACTTTCCCTGGATATGGCTGAAAAGGTACATAGACCATTCTTTTAAATTCTTGTCACTTTTAAGAGTTTTAGCCAGTTATATCTGGCCAGTTGGGCATGTTAAATAGTTGTGCCTAGGTTTGTCATATGCACCAAGTCTTAAGCTACTAAGGGGAAGTTACTTTATGTTGGTGCTACTTATTTATTGTGTATTCAATGCTGTGGGGATGCATTTGAAGCCTAACACTGTTCTCAACTCTAGCTACTTCAAAACAATTCTGTATTTGCGTTGGGAAATGACCCACTCCTCCATAAAACTGCCAATCTCTTTAAAGGTGTGAATCCTTTATGAAATAAAGCATTTCTGGCTTTTGAAAAAAATGTATTTGATGTAAAGATGTACTGCCTCATCAGATATTGAATTGACAAGATATATTTTGATTTATTGATTATGATTCCCAGGTTACAAACCTTTTCTGGGCTAAATATATTTTTTGGCTACTGAAACAATAAATAATCTTTCTAATCTAGCCTATAGCCTGCGTTGATAAAGGTTAAATTAAGGCTACCTTCTTACATAAAATGTCTTGCATATGTGTATCTGGTATTAAAGCAAACACTGTATGTGAACCATGATTAGTCTACTTCATCTTGAGTAAAAAAAGAACATTTAGCACACAATAGCCTATGTGGAATCAATGGACGAATAAAGAGTTAATAACATTTGTTTTTGTGACGTCTGGACGTTACGTGTGAACCAGCCAGCGTCTTGCGTCACGGTCAGAAACGTCTTCCGGTGGTCACGTAAGGTAGGCTTCAGGCATAAACAACGTGCAGCGATAGCACGAGTACTATATTGGCCAGGGGTGGTGTGAACTTCAGACCTGTATGTTGTAGGCCTACACTAACCGCATGTTTCACCCCGGCCAACAGCTCGATTATTTTCTGGCCGTGTGTTGTTTTTTCGCCATGTTTGCTCGAGCTGGATGTCTTCCCAGGGCGGCATGGACCGGCTGCCGAAGGTCATTCCCGCTCGATTGACTAAACTAATGTATAATTTGACAAATGAACAACAAACAATTGTATATGAAATCCTTACCTGTTTGTAAAAACAATGTCACAACGTTGCTGGACAGCTTTTTTCTAACCGGTGATAAAAGGCTGAGTTAATTCACTGTCGCATGCACAGAAACGTTTAATAATTGCACATAATTTAGAATTGAATCGGTCCAAAATGCCTTCCTCATGGACAAACACACATTACTTGTAACCTCTACGATGCAACATGGTCATAAGTAAAATTCGGTATGCATATGCACCATAATGACTCCATTATTATGTATTTATTTATCATTTGCATGCCTGTTAGCGTTCCCGGCTACCTTGTTTTTCGTCAGGCGGCAGTAAAGCTATCGGAAGCTTTTACATTTAACTGAAACAAATACTGACAGGTTTATCAAGTGTATGCCGAATAGCCAAGAAAGTGTTCACGTTTTACCAGCATGTACTGCAATCTTTTACGAAGTTGTTTTCGTTAACTATTAAGCGCACCGTCTTAATATTGCCCGATGTTGAATGGAGTTTTGTACCTCGCATACCCACATCAAATCAGTTAATTGTTGTGCCAGTGATCTTGCACGTTTAGCCTACTTAATCCTGGATTACTTAGCACATAAACCTCACTTGAGTTGTAGAGCAGGCATCGCGGAGTAGAACAACGGTATTTAAAACTTTGTGTAATCAGAAGATAAAAGGAATAACAATGCGCATGTGTGTTTTCGAACCATCAGGCATCCTCCAGTTAGATATTATTTTGATGCTTATTGTTAGAATTCAGTTCGTCTCTTCCTATGATTTCTTCACGTTTCTAAGGTTGTTCTATGTTCCTTGTCATAGGATACTGTGTTGTGTGTTAATCATCAGTGTTTGCCTGTTAGATTTAAATTTACAACAGCATATTTAAATGCCCTAAAGAAAGTCTGTCCGTTGTCTTTTTCAGAATGGGTAATTTCACATCCTCCACTCCTGCTGGTCTAGGTGGCACAGCCTGTGCACAGTATGTCCAGGTAGGTACATTCTTACATATCTGTGACGTGCTACCTAATATTAACGCCTGCTTTTCATACATTTTAAATAATAAGGACTTAAATAAATTAGTCGCCAGGTTAGTCTTGGGCTAAATTGTAAATTAAATAGATTTTTTTTTAATTTAATATCAGATTATTACACTTATATAATATCTATACATGATTACTCTTTAGTACAGGATACATCATTGCTTGAACTATTAAATCATTGAATTTTTGTGGAGCTCTATTTTAGGCTCTATTTTCATAATTAAATTGTTAAATATACCGGCACATACAATACATTTTAATATAGGCTAGGGTGTTGATACAATTGTTCATTGTTAATGGCCAATATGACATGTCCTCTCTTCTGCTGGGTTTGTACAGTTTTTTTTTTCATTCTTATCAGGTTTTTTGCTGTTCTGTTTTGTTCCCCATGTTGTTGATGGTGCATTTTCTACATTGTGGATTATAAAGTTGAATTTAACCTTCTAACTCTCTGTACACTTTTGAGTCAGACATATTTTATGACACATTTCAGTCTCCGTATGTAAACCAACTGAAATATCCAAAGCTATGACGGGGCCCTGAAATATCCTAAATGTAGTGCAAAGCAACACAGTTTCTTAGACCCTCGCTTATTTGACAAGTCTTCATTTCCCATATGATGAGTTGAGGGTTCAAGTTTTAGAAAATGTATGTTTTAGACAGTAGTTTGATGGTAGAAGATGAATGTTTAACGTTATTTTCTTACATCCTCTACCACAGTTTACTAACAGACTAAAAATGTGTAAACATTTAAGACAAATGCAGTTATGCTTCCATTGGCCTTGGTTCAGCAACTCACTGGAAGCCCGGTATGTGTGGTTTAATATTGTTTTTACTTGACATTTCAGGAAATGGTGTCACAGAACTGTGTTGTGATATTTTCCAAGACCACCTGTCCTTATTGCAAAATGGCCAAGAATGTGTTCAATGAAATTGGTGCGACCTACAAAGTGATTGAACTAGATGAGCACAATGACGGGAGGAGACTGCAAGAAGCCTTAGCCCAGATTACAGGAGCCAGAACGGTAAGATCCTTATGTTGTGTTCTTTGATCCAAATTTAAAGTTACTTAACTCACAGTCTGTTATTTCAACATCTATTTAAAAATAATCAAAACATTATGGATTGACAATTTATTTGTTCTGGACACTCTGTATTTAAGTTAAATGTAGGTTCACTTGATTAGTGTTTTTGTTAAAGTTCTGCCAATAATTACTCAAAGAAGTTGAATCTGAGTCCAGATAAAGTCCAGAGGAAGTTGCATCTTTTTACAGACTATACAGTCCTTGATGACTGTAAGAAAACATATGCATTGTAAATAACATTGTTAGTAAAGATAGTTTGAATATTTAATAACACCCACTTGTCGATATGAAAATTGTCACAGAAGTCATTACACAATACAATACAATTTACAATATTCAACTTTTTTTCAGAATTGTAAAATCTAATTGCTGCCATTTTATGGCTGGATGTAGTGGAACCTAGAGGGCTGTTTTGAAGTTATTAGGTGGCTCATGAAGCTCAAACTGTTTGAGATAAAACTCTCCACTTAGCACCCATTTAAAAATGACTCTTTCACACCATGTTTTGATATAATTTGTGTGTTCAGGTGCCAAGAGTCTTCATTAATGGGAACTGCATCGGAGGCGGTTCTGATACCAAACACCTTCATCAGCAGGGGAAGTTGGTGCCCCTTATCGAGCGCTGTGCTCCCTGCTGTGCTGCCACCAGCTCCGATGGCTCGGGCAGTGGACAGTTTGAGTCCGCTAAATGACTAACCGTTCTTGTGTTTTTTTTAAATCCTTTATTTATTAAGTGTTTGCTCGATCTCCTGCTACAACTTGTACATTGCTTTAGCACAGCTATTTTATTTATCTATCGAAGTGCATTGCATACTTGACGTAAGGCCATATACAGTTTAAGCCAGGAGTGTACAACATTATCATTATTATGATTATTAAAGCTGCCATCTTTAAAACAAAACCTGTGAATAGTGGAACTACTTCTCATTTATGTTCTGCATTTACAGTCTTTAAGCATCAGCAAACCGTGGAATGTATTGGTTTGTGAAGTCTTGTCAGTTTTAACCAATACTCGTTTTCTTTTGACATTTAATTTTAGACTGAAAAAAATATATTCATTTTGTATATATTTTTTTTCCTGCTGTGGAAGCTTTTTCTATTATAGTGTATTTGAGATTTTAGGAGTTGCTGTTTGTCTCTGTATTTCCATTTGCAGGTAGGTTGCTGGTTTGAATAGCCTAATGAATCATGATTATGCTGGAATGAACGTATCAACTGGCGAATATGTCACAAACCACTCACAACATTGAATGTGTATTTATAATTGACTGGCGCATGTTTAAAGTCAAAATCACTTTTAGACGTTGTTTAAAACCTTGAATGTGTTAATAAATATGAATGAAGGTCCACGTTCAGCCTCCCACGTCTTGCTTTGCGTTTTTACCTTTTTACCAAAGAGTGCTTCATGACACGACCCGCTCCTCTGAGGAGGGTGGCTTTTTGTTGTGGTTCAAAACAAAGCTATTCTTTAGTACTACGTTTTCACGTTTTCTCTGTTCTATGGTTTATTCCTTTGTATAAAAAAATACATTATCTTCATATTTATGTTCTCTGCCAATGTGTGTATAGTAACAGTTGTGTTGCCTACCTACGGTGTACGCTATGAAATGAAACTTGCGCACCTACAGTGTACGTCATCACGCTGAGGTCACTAGCGCTTCAGTGAAATTAGCTTTGACTAGCGGGTGTAGTGCTAGGCTAGGACTTTCATCTCGTATGTGCACAGCAGGTCGAATAAAGAAAATAAAAATAAAATAAGAAATGGCTGGAAGCGCAGGAGAGTGGTGTCTAATGGAGAGTGACCCCGGCGTCTTCACGGAGCTCATTAAAGGTTTTGGTGAGTGACTAACGTGGATAGTCGATAGAGCTAACTAGCTAGCTTCTCTAACGGTTATTTCTAAATAACTACTAACCCAATGCGTCTATCCTGATGAAATCAGTGCATTTAGAGTCTTTGCACTCTCAACTCCCACCCAACCGTTGCAGTCTGCGTAAAGGGTACATTTACATAAAAGTGCAGTCATTTATATATAACTTAATTAGGAAAGCTAACTGCCTAGCATTACTCAGCGTTCAAAACAACGGCGCGTGAAAACAAATCCTCCCTCGCATGGTCATTTGTTGTGTTTTGCTTTAAGGAAAGAAGCTAGTGTATTTAATGTCTTTTATCTGTTTGGATTGGGTCGATTTTTCATAAATACTTATTTCTTCATTTGTGTGAATAGATGTTTGATGTTCACCTTTGTTATGATGTACATGTGCACATTATCGGGTATAGCCTACAAATCCCAAGAAGCTATCATCTTTTTCAATTAACATTATATATATATTTTTTTATACATTATGTTTCTTTTTTTCATGTTGCGCAGTTGAAGCCACCCCGAGACTGAATAATTTAATTGCCAATGACTCCTGCTGTAATTGTTGTGCAATATTGACAAGTCATGTTGATTATTGAATCTTGTCCTTTGTCAGGTTGCAAAGGCTCCCAGGTTGAAGAAATATGGAGTATGGAGCCGGAGAACTTTGAAAATTTGAAGTATGTTAATACTCACAGCTTCACTGTATTGCATGCTAAAGATAGGCCTATAGCAATAAATGAATTAATCTGTTAATTCCAGACCAGTTCACGGATTGATTTTCCTGTTCAAGTGGCAGCCAGGTGAAGAGCCAGCAGGATCAATCGTTCAGGATTCGAGGCTTGACCAGCTCTTCTTTGCGAAACAGGTATGTTAAGTTACTTGCAGACATGAAAATAGCAATCCATATTTCTGTACATTTTATTTTAAACCATGTATTTGTGTTTCCATTCATACAAATTAAAATCATCACCTTACTGCAGAAGTATTGTTCTGAAAAGTCATAATAAGGACAAAAACATCTTCTCTCTATTTTGACAGATAAACATACCACCACAAATTCTAGTGAGGTGGAAGGGATCATTGAGAGGAATAACTATTGTCTGACTCTGTACTTTATTTGTTTATTTTAATGTTGCACACAGCTCATAAAGAAGTGTGAGGATGCTCTGAACATCTCTCTCTGATTTGCAGTAAAAATCAATGATTGATAACATTTGTATCTGTTGCAACTTGTTTTTAAATATCTAATCATTCAAGTTACAATGTGTTTGCTTTTAGATACATATGCACCAATAAGGGGTTGCTTTTATCAGTCCAGTCATTGTGTGTGTTTTATCTGTGTTTTTAGGTCATTAACAACGCCTGTGCCACCCAGGCGATAGTCAGCGTTCTGCTAAACTGCACCCATTCGGACATGCTGCTGGGAGACACGCTGACAGAGTTCAGAGAGTTTTCACAGAGTTTTGACGCTGCTGTACGTTGACGGTATTTTTAGCTTGAATCAAAAAAACAAAACTGTTGCTTTGGTTTTGTATGCAAAATATAAGGCTTGAAGCTTGGTTTGAAAAAAAAAAAATACATGTAGGATTTACTGGCATACTACACTGTGTGCACAATTATTAGGCAAGTTGTATTTTTGAGGATTAATTTTATTATTGAACAACTACTGTTTACGAAAGTAAAAGTGAGGTTTTGTCTTTCTTACGAGAATATATATATATATATATATATATATTTGTGTGTGTGTGTGTGTGTGTGTGTGTGTGTGTATATATGTATATGTATATATATATGTATATGTATATGTATATATATATGTATATATATATATGTATATATATATATATATATGTATGTATGTATGTATATATATATGTATATATATATATGTATATATATATATATATGTATGTATGTATGTATATATATATATATATATATATATATGTATGTGTATATATATATATATATGTATATATGTGTGTTTTGCTATTATTAGGCAACTATTAGTATGCAGAATTATTATGCAACTAAATAAAAAAACTAAAATTTTCCCATCTCACTTGTTTATTTTCATCTGTTAAAGTGAGAATAATAAAACAACTCAAAATTTACAAATAAAAATTTCCGACATGTCAAAAAAAAAACAGTGACTAATATAGCCAACCATCTTTTCAATAACTGTCACAAGCCTTCCATTCATGGAGTCTGTCAGTTTCTTGATCTGTTGACGTTTTGTGCAGCAGCAACCACAGCCTCCCAGACACTGTTCCGAGAGGTGTACTGATTTCCTTCACTGTAAATATCCCGTTTAAGCTGGGCCCACAGGTTCTCAATAGGGTTTAAGTCAGGTGAGGAAGGGGGTCATGTCATTATTTTTTCATCTTTAAGGCCTTTACTGGCTAGCCATGCAATTCTTACTTCGATGCATGTGATGGAGCATTGTCCTGCATAAAAATCATGGTCTTCTTGGAAGATGCAGACTTTTTCCTGTACCACTGCTTGAAGAAAGTATCTTCTAGAAACTGGCAGTAGGTTTGGGAGTTGATTTTGAGGCCATCTTCAACCCGAAAAGGTCCAACTAGCTCATCTTTAGACCTTTTCATCTTTAGATGAGCTAGTTGGACCTTTTCGTTTTTTTATTTAGTTGCATAATAATTCTGCATACTCTAATAGTTGCCTAATAATAGCAAAACATATATATATTCTCGTAAGAAAGACAAAACCTTACTTTTACTTTCGTAAACATTCCGGTTTAGGTTCATTAACATTTTGGATTGACCGTGAGCACTGTTGTTGTTCAATATTAAAATGAATCCTCAAAAATACAACTTGCCTAATAATTGTGCACAGAGTGTAGACAAAACTCCTTTGTGTTATTTGTATTTACTTGTTTTAGTCTATACCGATTTAAGAGATGGCAACATCTAAAGGGAATATAAGCAGACATGATATAGAAGCAACAACTCACTCATTTATTTTTTTTACCTTTTTAATATTTAAATGCCTTTTGCGGATATAGGATTTTCATTGGAAAAAGGAAAACATAATGAACCCGCTCAATAACGCTGCTGCATCTTTAAGGGAAGGGTTACAGGTAGAAATATAATCATCAGTCTCCTTCTATCCTCAGATGAAAGGTTTGGCTCTTAGCAACTCTGAAGTGATCCGACAAGTTCATAACAGCTTTGCCAGGTAAGCTCCTGCTCATTTCATATCCAGATGGAAAAGCTATGTTTGATTGGATTCATGTTATTTTTAGCCCTTCATCCTAATTTGGTTTAAAAAGTGTTTGGCCCATAATGAACCGGAGACTAGTTCATCTGTTGGTCCACTCCCCCACACATATGTCAGGGACAATCATTTATTGACTGAATATAGACTAAATATCTGAAATTGTTTTCATGATGCATGATTATTATCTTTGATTTGGATATTACAATTAGGTATTTTTTTATTTTTGCAGACAGCAAATGTTCGAATTTGACGCAAAGTCGTCAGCAAAGGACGAGGATGCCTTTCACTTTGTGAGCTATGTTCCTGTAAACGGCAGACTATACGAGCTGGATGGACTTCGCGAGGGACCAATTGATTTGGGTTAGCAGAAAAATATGATCTGTTATTTCTTTTTTATTGCTTTATGTTTTAAATTCCCTTGGTTTGAGGTCTTGCTGTGCACCGCTGAATTTTCCCTTGCCCATTTCCTCTAAAACTGTCTGTATTATGATGATGTACAGTAGATGCTAAAAGTTACTGTGTACACGGACACCTGCAGTATTATTAAATCTCATCTGCTCGTCCCACCAGGTGTATGCAACCAGGACGACTGGATCAGTGCAGTCCGCCCAGTGATCGAGAAAAGAATACAGAAGTGAATATCTTTCTACATTGATTTTGGATAGACTTTAGTTTAATCCAATTGTCTTCTACGTGAAACTTTAAATCTGCAATTTTGCATCTTTCACTTTTTTTTAAATTAATGAACTATGATCCGAAACATTGTGAGGAATATGTGTAGTAATGATTTTGCAGATCCATCTCATCCAATTTCTTGGCATTTTTCACAGTATACAAATCTAGAAAGCAACAATAGTATACTCTAAGTATAACCTGACAATTTCTGTGCTACCTTCACTTACTTGACAGTGTATAATTTTGTACTTCATGAAATTGTATTCCCCCCCCTTCAGGTACAGTGAAGGAGAGATCAGATTCAACCTAATGGCCATCGTGTCAGACAGAAAGATGATATACGAGAGAAAAATTGCAGAGCTCCAGACCCAGCTTACCGAGGTGAGTGGCAGCAAATGAGCTGAATCCAGTGTAGACTTGACAAAGAGTAATGTATTCTTTTACTGTCTCCCTGCAAAGCCACATGGGGAAAATGAATCAGTTTTCAGCTTTCAATTGCTTTTGGATTACATCCACTAATATGGATACTGTATGTCACGTTTATTTGCCCACCACACAGGGTTTGAAGGATACGACTGCTCCAGTTTCTATGAATACTATGCTGATTTTGAAATGTACAATCAATTTGAAACGTTCACAAAATCATACTGCTTGTCTAGAATTTAAGTCTCAAGTAAATCAGATACTACCCGACTGAGGAATATTTTGAAAAGTAGTAACATTTAGGCAGGAAAAAAGTCAGGGGATTTGGTTGATGTCGGGTTACAGGTCATTGAATATTTGTACATTTCCAGGATTTTCAGGTTTGATTGAAAATATGTGTGTAACATTGAGTTTTAATTTGTAGCTGTCAGTACGACTCGTTTTCCCTTTTTAAATTAATGGGCAAATTGTTACTTTACCCCAAGCTAAAATACCTGTTTAACTCACCCTTTACTGGCTGAAAGGTTTAATCTGTTTCAACCGAGACGTAATGTCTCCATAACAGCAGGTGGCGCTAATCTGTATTGCGTCCCAAAAAAATACAGATGCCGGAAATGATGGGAAAGCTCTCTAGACCATAAACATAGATAGAAATACATATTTATATTTATGGACCATAAAGAGCACCATTTTTAGCAGAGTGTCGAGCATGGTGTCGAGCAGTCAACAAGGGTTGATGCATGTGAGTACTCGCTGAACGAAACAAACAAACACATTAAAACAATGGCTAGCTGTTGTTAGCTGTTTGTGCTACCCGCCTCACTTCCGGGCTTCACTGATTCGCTAGCCCTCCACCAATCAAATTGCTCCAACTGAAAGACTGCCCGATTGAACATGTTCAATCGGCTCCATGACGACATCTACGACGACCGATTTCACGGCACACACCAAACAGATTTGTGTCCCCGCCCCCTCCACACTCTCCGACGGCGATTATCGGGCCGTTGTGTCCGGGCCTTTAAGATCACATCCGCATGAAGGCAGCAAGGTGAATTGTTACCACTGGATGTCAGCAAAGGCACTTCTGGAAAAAAACCCATTTAAACATTACTGTTTCTCCATTCAGTTATAACTAATTTGATGTTTAAACAATACAATTTGTGCAATTAAGAAAAGGCAATAACATAAGAGAACACCAATTTTAAATGTACTAAAAGTGAGCAGTGGGAATTGAAAAACTCAAATAATAGAAGTATAGGCTCTACAATAAAAATGTGTTTTTATACACTGCCCGGCCAAAAAAAAGTAATATACTGAAATATTTTGTTGTTGTCCATCTTTAGCTTTGATCACAGCACATATTCGCCGTAGCACATTTTGATGAGCTTTTTTTGGCACATAAGGTTGCTGAACCTAGACCTGACCAACTGAAACAACCCCAGATCATACTGCACACTGCAGGCCAACAGACTCTTACAGAAGGAACTAGGCATGATGGGAGCATCACTTCATCCACATCTCTTCTTACCCTGATGAACCCATCACTCTGGAACAGGGTCAATCTGGTCTCATCAGACCACACAACCGTTTTCCATTGCTCCGGAGTCCAATTTTTATGATCCCTAGCAAATTGAAGCATTTTTTCCTGATAAGCCTCACTTAGAAGTGGTTGTCTTAAGGCTACAAAGCTGTATAGTCCATATTCCTTATGTTCACTTCACATTGTGTGTGTAGAAATGGTCATACTTTCACTATTAAACATAGCCAGGAGTTCTATTGTCGATATTTTACATTTTGATTTCACCAAATGTTTTAAGTGTTCTTCCATCACGATCGTTAAAGATTTTTTTTAAACCATTTCTACCTTGAAGATGATGATTCACCACTATCCTTCCAGGTTTTAATAATGCGATGGACAGATCTTGACCATAGATGCAAATTTGAGTAGTTTCAGCTTCTCCTTGGTAGTTTTCTTTGTTTGATGCAGGCCAATAATTTCTAGGTATAGACCGATATGTTTTTTTCAGGGCCGATACCGATTATCGGTAGTCAAGGGGACCCAGGGGTTGACACTAAGGTTTCAAAAGCACTTGCCCATAGGGCAAGTACAGGTAGTGTTTTACTTGCCCGAATGTCATGTTCACTTGCCCAAAAAAACTGTTAAACAATGATATACATAGCAGGGCTCTAGACTGCGACCAAATGCTCGCATTTTTGCGACAATTTTGGAGACAGTGCGAGTAGTTTTTTTAAAACTAGGGGCACGCGCGAAAACTGAAGAATTCGCCGACATTTGTATCATTATTATTAGTACTTTGGGGAGAGAAGTCCGCAGTGATCCAGTTAAACGATCAGCAGCGCGGATCACGTAACTACTCATCTCAGTGTCCCGCTGTCGTCACGTCTTTAACATTTGCCAACTGGTGACTTTTTCTGCTATACCTGCCGACTTTCGCCATAGCGATAAGGCTGTTAGATTTATTTTTTAACCGCGCGCTCAAGAGCAGAGTAGCAACGAATACTTTACTCCTCACCACTGACAGCACTCAGTCACACGGGCAGTCTGATAGAAACCCCCCGCCACCTGCAGCAGCCAGTAGACAGCACCGTGTGTCAGGGAACGTTTGTGAACACGAAAATTGTTTGATATGTCCACATTCAATAGGCCACTGCATATCTATAAAAAGCTAGCCCTGTAGTAATATGGCAACAAAAAAAGTGTGTAAAGTGAGTTTGTAAATATGTAAATAGGCCTAGTTAATTTGTAAACTACCTGTGCTGTGTCTGAAATCGCGCACTTACGTAAGTGCACTTACATTGAGTGCGCTTTATTATCCCTACAGTACACTTACTTATAGACGCAGTGCTCTCATTTCTACAGTGCACTGTCCAAACTGCCGTCGCGCACCTACCGGAAATGACTTTGCATTTTGACGGTTCTTCTTCGGTGGTATTTTTTCTGCTCGCATTACCGATAGCCAAAACAGGCACATTAGTCGCGGAAAAACAAACACAATATGTAATTTAACTTTTGTAGAGCGCGTTCGTCTCCACGGTTGCTTCAAGCTCCTCTATTTTGATTTTATTGTCCCGTCTTCTCCGTTACGTAGGCAAGATGGCGGCCGTTGAGTGTGGAAAGTGTCCATCGCTCCACACTCAAGTTTTAGACCGTTTTGAGTGCACGACAGAGGAACTTACAGTGCACTGCATTTTGGCACACTCTCCGGTTTTGTGCAAAGTGCACTCAAAAAAGTAATGGCGCTTTTCCACCGCACATGTAGCTCGACTCGACTCAACTCGACTCAACTTGGTTTGGTAGCAGCACGGGTCGTTTTCCACCGCAAATAGTACCTGCTGAACGTAGGGGCAGAAAGCCTACTCCGAACAAGTAGCAAAGCAGAAATTACGAGCAGTTGTTGCACTATTAACTGAACCAACCGCCAGCTACGGATGAAAAATGTTTAAGAAATACCCCCTTGTATCTGTTTGCTAAAAGAAGTAGAAGAATATTGCTACGAAAGGGCCCATTTAAAGGGATGGTTGTTGTCGATGTGTGACTCTGCTAGTCAGCTGTAGGGATGCGTCACGTACATCCCTATGCCACGTAAACACGGGCATGATAAAGTTGACTGTTTAGTGCTTGTTTCCAGGATCGTGTTTTCAAAGAAATGCAAGCCCCGTGTCTCAGTCTGAATATTTTATTAAGTCAGTTCAGTCCGTGGCTTGTAATGTAATCGCTCGCTATCATGTCTGTCCCAGCTGGCTACTATTTAGCCTAGCTGCTAGCTGCCCTACATGTCTCCTCTCGTATGTAAGTAACTTCCCCAACAACCAACACTGGGTGAGCTTAGCGAATATATGGACATTTCATAAAATAAATTCGGATCTGTGATGCAAATCAAATGAAAGAGAGCCAGAGAAGGCTGCACGCGGCGAGACTAAATACACTCAAAAAGTCCCGGAGAGTTTGGGAGGAGATAAACAACAGGAGATGAGCCGGTAGTCTCTGGCCACTGATTGGCCAGACAATAGTCTCTGGCCAATCAGTGGCCCGGCCGTCACCCGGCGTCACCTTTAGCATCGGCTCAGCTGCTTGGACCCTAGAGCGGCGATACCAAAAAAGCAGCCGCTACGTGGTACCAGGTACCATGAAATTGCGGTGGAAAAGCCAAAAATGCGAGTCGAGTCGAGTCGAGCTGATACCATGCGGTGGAAAAGCGTCATAAGTGTAAGTACAGAAGTGCGCAATTTCAGACACAGCTCTGGTCAGCATTTTCTGTTCATTTAGCCTCTTTCAGAATAGCATAGGCTATAATGCAAATTAGTTGATAATGTCACCTAGCTCCTACTAGTTACTTTTGGGCCAATAACTAGGCTATTTCCCTGGAGACAGCAGAGATAGAGTAGGACAAATCAGAGGGCTTGGATGTAGGCCCGGTTCTAGAAAGTCAGACTTGGGTGGGCCTGTAGAAATTTTAGGTGGGCGCGAGCCAACATTTTTTGCCCTTGTAAGATCTCTGCGTCTGCTTTTTGGCACATTTACTGTGAATTGTGTAGAACACAATATGCAAATAAACGTTGAGTGTTGCTGTGTGGGAGATTTGATTCTTGCACGTTTTTTCCCAAAATGTTTATGAATAACATATAATATACATTATATACAACATAATGTATCTATTTTTCTTAATCACAGTATTAACTGTAGGCAGCCTGAGCTGATTGAAGAGAAAGCTTTGGGACTGGGCAACCTGGATGGTGGTAGTCCAGAGCTATATACTATACACACTACTTTCCACTATTGCCTCTGATGTCCAGCTGGGTGAAAATAGTAGCCAGCCGAGGCCCACGAGATTTTTTTACCCTTTAAAGTGAAAAGCATGAATCTGGTGCCCTTTGAGAGGAAGATTAAGAGGCTAAATCTGAGGAATTTTGTGTGAACAAATAATTGGAGACACTGGGTCGGATGAATTAGAAATATTTAGAAGAAGACACATGGATTTTCCGCAAATATACATTTGGAAATAAAATCGTAGCGCAGGGTCCTCTTGATGGGCTTGGTGCTCTTTTCTTTACGCGGGACATATTTTTCTGTAATATAATGAATTCATTTAAATGCAGTGAGAGGAACGAAGCAGAATAACTCTGTTGTCCAGTTATCTTTTTTTCCACAGACGAGGCTGAAATAGGCTATAGACTACAGTATACACAGTGCATGGGCAACTGAGGGCTGCCCCATTTTCAAATATTTTTAAATAAACTCAATACACACTGTGCATGCCATGGACTTGAGCGTGATGTGAAGTCAGTTAACCTCGGATTACCTCCCAGATGAACTGATTCAATTATTAAGCTAATATCTACCAAAACATTGTCACTTTTATTGTATGATAATTTAAATTTACTTAATATGATGTTGATATCAAACACACAAACTAAAAAAAAAAATAAATAAAAAAAAAAATTGGGGGGCCCCCTGGCAATCGGGACCCTAAGCAACCACTCATTCCGCTTATGCCTCGGGCTTGCTCTGCTGACCAGTGACCACTATAAGTGGGTGGGTAACTTGGAGGGAGGCTGTCCTGCCCACCCAATAATACAATTAAAACCCAATGCATAGTAATGGTATATTCTTTAGTATTAATTAATTGTCTGAATTTTATTTGACATTTTATTGGAGAGCGAATGAACAGGTCCGTGCGATAGTGGATCTGGACTTCACCAAAAAATATATTTTTTTTTTGATTGGTTGGGTGGGCACAGCCCACCCTGGCCCCTGGCTACCGCCGGCCCTGATGTAGAGGTGGTTGTGGTGAAAATGGGCACAAAAAAAAAAAATCCTTTTCCTAAAGGAATGTCTGAAGAATTTCACATGGTGATGCAAAATCGAAAACACAATGAACAGTATCATCTGTTGTCAGTGTGGTCCAAAACATGCTGGCAATACAATATCAATAGGCCTAATATAGTTAAAATTGGGAAACATTTTAATAGATGCGTTGCAGGTCTATTTAATGTTTGCTCCTAAATTTTCTGCTTGCGCCCCTAAAAATTCTGAGTTAGGGGCGCCAGTGCTCCTAGTAAAATAGGTTAGTCTGGAGCCCTGCATAGGCTAATTAAATTATACATTTTAGCGAACCGTATCTCTTAAATGCAAACACAGCTTACTAGTCTCATCCTGACCACATACAACCAACATCAATTCATATAAGCCTAGACATCATGACATCACACTACACCAAGCGCTTGGTCCTGCTGCAGCATCGTAAGGGCCTCTTTTGCCAGGCACCTGGCCTGGTTTGGGGTTCAGAAAACTCAGTCTAGCTCAGAGTCCAAGCTGAAGGTAAGCTTCCACACAAAAATGTTCCAGAAAAAATGTGACTTATTTCACTTATTTAAAACATTGTGCGAAAAAGTGATAGTCTGCCATAAAATGATTAAAGTCCACCATGTTAAAGCTATTGCCCAGTTATACTGTAAGTAGGGAGGGGGATCATTAATTTCTATTCATATTGATACCATTATAAAGACTCCACAATCCAAATCTTTATTGATACTTTTCTATTATTTTGTTAAAAGAGAACTGATATTATTGCTTTAATTGCTTATAAGATTAGAAGAGCTAAGGATAGGACTTTAAACGGGTCATAATTCCATATTTAGGCCTACTAATAATTTTATATTTCTGGGGAAACAAGTTTTTCACCCTAACTGTATTATTCATGCTTCTCACGAAAAACTTAAATTTTTTTCTTTCTTGATGTTACATTTGAACACATCATGATGTCATTTAATTGACCTGTGCCTAATAATAATTTTACTGAGCCGACTTAAACACATCACATTTGAACCGTTAGCGATTTTTTTTTTTTAAAGCCAACTAGTTCTTATCCTGCAGATTTTAATATGGATTTAAAAACTATCACATTTAACTGCGGGACTTGCTACAGTCTCTCGTTGCGTTTGTTGATCACTGCTGCTTTGAATTAATGATGAGACGGTGCCGAGCCCCGTCTACGCGACGCGACTCAGCGGACGGATTTTTTATTTTTTTGGAGACAGATTTGAAGCGGGTTGAAGGAGTTTCTTCAAGACAGTCGAAGGTACAACACTTTTACAGTCTATGATGCAGACCAGTGATGGAATAATTCGCCAAAGTAGGCCTAATTAGTTGAAGATGACCCGACTCTACTCGATATTTAAAATTACATCATGTGACCTACAGGACTCCATAGCGGTATCGATAAGCTCAAACGTTATTGATGTCTGGGGGTTTGAATATAACGGAACCAGGTCCGTAGCCTAATAGAGCCGGCTTTCGGAACGTAGACAGCGAAACTGCGCGCACACAGGCTGTTTTGTGTGTGAGTGAGAGAGAGAGCGTGATGCTGCTGGCTGCCGCACACAGCTGCTCAATAGTAAATATAGCCGATCTATTTTGTGTGAGTTAGCAGGGAAAAAATTGTTTTGCGGACTCTAAAACACATGAATAAATAGCTTAGACTACTGACAACTCATCTAAAATCCACTTGCCCGGTCGGGCAACCAAAAAGCAGTATCAACTTGCCCGAACATTATTTTCACTTGCCCCGGGCAAGCGTTAGTGTCAACCACTGGGGCCGATAACCGATATTTGGAGCCGATATTAATTTGCAGAAAAAGGGAAAATATTGGCGTCAAAATTTTGAATAATACAAACTAGTTTACATTTCACTTGGTCTCATTTCACGCTTTTTTTTTTTTAAAGCCTACACGCCGCACTTCCCTGTGTAGTATTAGCCGCCATCGCAAATCAAAAGTGAAACTTAAATGTTACATGGCGTAATGCCCGGTGGTCCCAACATTTATAACTGGTGATAAATGTTTATCAATGGTGATTCTGTACTTATTATTGCTACTTGGAAGACACCATTTAATTCTTACTGCACCCCATTATGTATTAAGGATATTTATGGGGAAATAAGGCAAGTATGTGTGTGTTTGTGTGTGTATATATGTATATGCGCTTCATATTTATACTTAACCTGGGTGATTTCGCCACAACTTTAGAAAGTAGTAGCTACGATCGAATCGTGATAGTGAACGGAACTGAACGAACTCGTTGTGATGTACTAACCGGTTACACGTGTACCCGTGCACACCCCTAACTGGGATATTTATTACAATTTCGGGAGAGTCCGCTGCCTTAACTTACCTAGAAACCAAACCAGACAATGAGAAACAGTTACTGTTTCTCCTCTCCGCCGTGTGTGTGTGAGCACTGTATGGCCGATGCCGATATGCGTCAAAATGCTGAATATCGGCGCCGATAATCGGCCCGGCTGATAATCGGTCGATCCCTAATAATTGCACCCTTCTGAAACAGAGTGTTGGTTGTTTAAGAAATAAGAAGCTATTCACTGCATCAGTTATGGTTAAATAACTTGTTTTTCCAACTGAAACATATTAATCACTGCAGTTTTTGACCGATGGAGGTCTCTTGCCTATTTGCTTAGTAAAATCCAGGTGGCAACTTTTTTGTCCGGGCAGTGTATTTGACTTTAAAGAGATGAACCGATATATTTTTCAGGCAGGTCATTACAGAGCCTCTGGGCCCTGGACTGCAAATGCTCTGTGCCCTTGAGTTTTCCCATTATCCTCATCCAGACCTTGCAGAGGTGTAAGACACCCTGCAAATAAATCGGTATAGGAAGGGATTATGTGAGTTGCAAGAGTTTAACGTGCACAGTAATCCTCATCACCAACTGTCCCATCATCAGAGAGCTGATATTTCCATCCACATTAGACTTTAGACTTCATCGCCCCAAGGGGAAATTCTTTTTCACTTCACAGTACAGTTATGGGCCACACACCAATAGACAGATGGACAACAAACACAACTAGATAAAATGAAGACAGAATATATGAAACACAGTCGGACTGGGGTGTATTTTTATCTTGGCCTTTTGTTTAGTGCTGGTATAGCTGCAGGCACCAGCCTTTTGACACAGCGAGTCCTCCTGCACAACAGGGACCTGTACCTCTGTCCAGAGAGCATATTGGTGAAGTCAGTAATACCCTGGTTATATTGAAAACATGTTTCCCTGCTGCTTCTGTTCCCAGGATGAGCCAATGGACACAGACCAGAGCAGCACATTCCTTAGCTCCATCCAGTCAGAGATCGCCAAGTACCAGCTCCTTATTGACGAGGAAAATCAGAAACTTAAAAGATATAAGGGTGGGTTTGTCTCACCGCTATATTCCCCTTCGATTACATGCTGTTCTTTATGGGACATTTACGTGGCTATTTTAAAAACAGGGAGTTGAGCCATAAAGCTTCAGTATGACTTTTCTTTCTTGTGAAAAATACCCCCTGAGTAACAATGAGTACTTTATAAACTGTGTTTATCACAGTATTTTTATCCATTTCTGAATGAACTGTATCCATGGAGGTCCTGTCCATTTCCTTCATACACATCAGTCGTGCTGTTTTCTTACTGGTTGGATTTTTATGTTTTCTCGCAGATTGAAAACATTCGAAGAAAGCACAACTACCTTCCTTTCATCATGGAGCTATTGAAGACACTGGCAGAGTACCAGCAGTTAATACCCTTGGTTGAGAAGGTATTTGTTTTTCTTTTTTTTCTGTGGTTTTCCACAACATTATTTACTTTCAGTGCATTTGTGTCGGAGAAGAATTAAGTTCCCTTTTACATTTTGAAACATTGTTTGACTGGTTCATAATGCTGTAGGATGTTTTAATTAACTAGTTATAAATGTATGCAGAGTCCATATTTTGCGAATAGAGGTATGAAAACAGTATTCTTTCATAATTCCGGTGTAAATTCTTGACACCTATACAAATATAAATACATCTTTTTTGTTTTTCCTTCTTACCAGGCAAAGGAGAAACAGAGTGCCAAAAAAGCCCAGGAAGCCAAGTGAACAACACACACACACTTCACCAGAGCCTTCATCAAAGCCTCTAATTACACACACAAACACGTCCAGAATCCTACAGTCACCCTTTCGTAATAGCCACACACAGATACATCATCTGTCATATTCACATTCATGAGCATGGAGGGTCTGCAGCACTTCCTCACTGTGGCATACCGTGAACCATTTAGACATTGAGAACTGCACTGCAGGTATAGCAGAGAGACTGTCCGATAAAATGCTCTCTCCATGTGTGTCCATCAGCTCTAATGCATGATTGAAGGAAAGATGTGTTCAAATAATGTTCTGTCTTATTTTCATAATAAAATGTCTAGATGTTGGTGAATTGGTGTTTTCAAGGACGGATTTTCAAAACAAACTGAATGTTTTTTTTTTGTTTTTGTTTTTCAGTCAAATACATACTTGTTCTGATAATCTATTTTAAATAAATAGGACAACAATTTGAAGGGAAAAAAATATATATATATATTTGGGCTGTCAAAATTAACGCGTTAACGCAGGGTGATTAACTTCTGGAATTATCAGCGTTAATTTTTTTAATGCATTTAACGCATGTGCAGAATGATCCGCCCCGTGCATCCTACCCGCTCTTTACTACAGTCACTGTAACGTTGTGGCTGACCCAGGATCAGTAGCTGCGTGCAGCCAATCATAGCAGTTAGCCCGTACCATGTTTTAAAGTTTTAAACTGCTAACGGCCACGTCTGTGTCGGGGGCATAGATAGTATATAAAAATAACTGCCGTGGGTGGCAGTTGATGTCGGGAGCAACAGGAGGAGAAACATTATCCGCTCTGTTCAGAGCCCGCGAGGACACAAACGTCTGCAGTTTTCAGAGTTGTGTGTGATCAGACATTAACATAATGTCGGCTTCCTGGCACACATGAACAGTCCCCTAGGACTTGGTCACACACACACACACACCGCGGACTGTAATCAAGTTGTATTCAAGAATGCACAACCTATAGATTCACCAAATAAATGCCATTCTATAGCCTATCCTATATTTGCTCAAATACATATTAAAGAGACAGACCAATTGAATTATGGTTTGGTAGGTAGGCCTATATATTTTAGTTTGAAAAACTAAAAAAACGTAATTTGGATTTTCTATTAATAAACATAGACTACTAATTTTAAATGTACATATCCACCTTCTGTCATTTATCTTTCCGTTCATACAACAATATACTGTACGGAGAAAATTCTAATTTTTCAGGCATATTTCGAATGGTAAAATTAATCGTGATTAATCCACAGAATCCTGTGATTAATCTCATTAAAAATGTTAATCGTTTGACAGCCCAAATATATATACACACACACGTTCAATGTGAAAGGGTTCATGGATGTAGTGTTAAACAATACTGAAAACAATAATGACAAAAGAATAAAAGTTGCATTAGAGTAGACTTAAAGCTTACATTCTGCAAAGACCAAGAGGAGATAACACATTTTCTCCGATTCACAGACAGAGCCAGGCAATATTCAACTTATTTTAATCTTTAATTAATATTACATTTTTTTTATCCAAATAGTCACCCACTGAGACACTAAGTCAGATTTAGTTGTAGATCTTTGCTCCCACCTAGTGGTTAATAAGAGGAAAAAGTAATGATTATATTTACAGTACATATAAAATCCTTAAACCTATTTTAGTCCTGTGTAAAATAAATTAGTGAAGCTGCAGTGTATGTTTAGCAAGATGAATATCAAACCTTTTAAAGCGAAATCAGTGTTGTCTGTGTTCAGTGGTTTGTCCAGATGAGCACACTCTGACAAACCGCAAAGTCCTTATAAGTGCATCATTAAGAACCACTGGTACAAATTTAGTGACTTGTGTGTTTTTTGGAAAGCTTCCCGTAACAGTCTGTTGATGTTTTCAACATGATGGGAGTCTGTGGTGACCTCTGTGATGTTGTCTTGTAAATCAACTTATAAATCAATACTACACAAAGAAAGAATTCTCAGCTGACTTACGCGTTGTGCTCGAACACAAGGTTTGTCTGAAGTCCTGCGTAGTGTGACGTTCATATCAGCAGTCTGCCAAAGTAGAACGTGGCCCTGGTCTATTTTTAACTCCATTGTTTACTTACACACCTTAAGCACCCGTTGGATCTGATCCAAGAAGTATGTTGCCAAGATAGTTAATGGTAACACAATGAAGACCCACAGGTTTTACTAGCGGCTCACAGTGAGAGAACATTGTGTCTGCTTTATTATCCTCAGACCACTTGATGAGCAAACAAAATGTTTCCATGGTGACAATGTCCTCATGGTTGCATGGTGCCTCATGAATACCTTTATTCTACTCAGTGAGGTAGTATATTTATATACTACCTCACTGAGCATGTCGTCATACAGTATTTATCCTGTTGTCTTTTCAATATTTGAATAATTTACTCTTTTGTCTGAGCATAGGATGTATGGTGTTGTATGCCACAAAAATAATTAAGTGTTAAAAATAGCCAAAGACTGCTGTGTAACGGAATGTGTGCTGCGCAGGCCGACTTTGAAGGTCAGACACAGTTTATTTGTTCAACCCATTATCACATACAGTGTCTCAAGGGGCCTTATAGGCCCATAAAAGCAGCGGCTGCATACCCAGACATGGCTAAAAGTCCTTGATAAATAACATAAGCACTATGGCTCATTGGCTCTTTTTCGTTAGTCTTTTCAATTGTCAGGAAAAGAACCCAAGATGGACTGAAATTTTTAGTTTTTTTGTTTGACCAACAGTCTAACCCCCCCCCCCCAAAGTAGTTAATTTTGCAATGATGGAAAACAGAATAGCAGCAAAGTTGAGAAACTGAAGCAAACAAATGTTTTTCTTTTTCTTTTTTAATTCATAAAGATAGTGAAGTTTAGTAATTAGCGTTTACAAAAATAAACAAAAGAAAACCTCTGGAGAGATGTGCAACAGGTGTGAAAAGACATACATGGAAATGCGAATAAGGCTAAAACGGTTCATTTAAATCAGTCCATGAGAATAGAAATCAAACAAGACGAAGAGGTTACAGAAAAGCTAGCGTCTGTGTGCTCAAAAGCTCAGAATCACAATAATAACATTTCATAGTATTTCATAGCGGAACAACTAATAGTTATTAAAGTCTGGACCATAGAGGTCGACCGACCTCATAGGACTTTAGATAGCATTGTTATGATTAAATTTTTTTTTTCATAATACAGCTACACACATACTTTCCCAGCCAGTCCGATTTTAGATCCATTATTGTTCGGCTCACAGATCTAGTCCTCTAACCTGCAGGCCAGCACAGAGCATATGGTTTTTGGAGACCTGCTGGTGTAAAAGATGATCTCATTACACCATAACAGCAGGCCACATGTCTGAGCAGAGAGCGGGAACTGTCAGCCTGTCAGGAGTAACCTCCGGGCGTCTGGCCACTGTCAGCCTCTACTATGAGTTCACGGTTGGTATCAGAGAGCAGACAGAAGGCAGACAGAGGAGGACATTCTCTGTTGTCTTTCAAAGTGTTCTCTCTACTTTTGCACTTCCAACTTTTAAAGCTCTAGTGCGTAACTTATGTTGCCCTCCCCCCCTCATAAGGGATTCTGAGTAAATACAACAACACTCTCAGTGCATCTCGTGAGATAAGCCTTACAGTGATGGCACATGGATTTTATACCGTCTGCTCTCATTCTCATTTTTTCTTAGCAATAAAATCAAACATTTCTTGCACGCTTCTCTGTGTTTTTCTGAGCTTCTATTCTGTGCCAGTGTCAGGGGGAGACACCAGTTTGTAAACGCTGCCATACTGAAAAATACAAAGAGAGTTTTGTGGTGCTAAAAGGCTTAATACAATGTGTGTCAAATCATTTGGCAATGTTTTACATATGTAACCAACATTCATTTATATGACAAAAATTACGCACTATAGTTTTAAACGGTGTGTTGCAACGCGGGAAGTCGGCTGCCATGATGACGCCCCCCACCAGCTGCACAAAAGACTAATGAATGAGAGGAATGTTGTTTTTGTTATGCAACTGTACACATTGTCTCTGAAAGTATGTCAGTAGACAGTATGTAGATGGGTGATCTTTTTGTTAAACCAAACACCCAAAAGTGCGTGACATGCACATTCAACTATTTTAAGTTTTGGTATTCAAGATAATTATCAGTCTGTGCATATTTTCTGAGTTGCAAAATATTGCTTCACTTTGATTTTGAGATACACTGGATATTCCAGGACTGTCTGGGCCACATATTAGCCCACACTACACTACACATTCAATCAATATTTTAATATTAAAAAACTGATTGTAATACCTTTAAAATATCATGAAAAAGTGTAAATTATTGTTAAAGACATTGTCAATGTGGTCTAATATAAGGGCCCAGATAGTCCTGGAATATAATATAATAATCTATATAAAATATTTTGCAGTGGATCAGATAACTACGTGATTATTTTCTAAATGACAAACACTGATTGTGATGAGGAATTTCTTTTACCTACACGCCAACCTGAATAATAACTAACTACACGTGTCCAACCCCAGATACTTTTAACTACGGTCTATCTAGCATCTGCATGCTAGCATTATGATTATGAAGAATGTAGAGTGATGTAAAAGTTGCATTAAGTCAGATATGACTGCTCAGACTACCAATTACAAAACATCAGACCTGTATCTGATTTAGGAGCACACAAGAATGTGAAACTAATCGGAATTGAAAAGATCAGATTCCATGTAATTTGTGCTGTTCACACTGTCAAATTAATTAATTAATGAATTTTTATTATTGTGTCATGTCCAAACAAGGACCCATCCCCTTCGGGATTATAAGACACCAACAACTGTATCAAATTCAAATGATAACATTCACTTCCTGTAAATGGTGATCACATTTCACAGTAGGACAACAAGGAAACAGACGCAAACAAAAGAAAAGAAAAGCAAACATAAAGATCTCATTTATAAGTGTTTTTTGTTCTCTTGGCCCAGGCCTTCTCCAGATAGCCAGCAAGGGCAAATACCTTAAAGTCAAAGAGCCACTTTAGCCTGTCTGCATCATTCATCCACATGAAGTCAACATCACTAGCCTGGCTCCGCCCGCCCGCCCGCCTACTTCCGGCCAAATTATATTTTCCCTTCAGTAGTCAGTCTGGGTGTACAGCCCATTTCCCAGTTTTGCTGCAGATTCGACAGCGGTCCAATCCCAGCGAACACAGCGAGTGGCTGAGAACGATGACGTCGAAGTCGCTCCAGTTTCCAGTTGCAGAAACGGCTCATGACACCGTAAACGACCAAACGTTATGCGATTGGTTGGCTAATCCAGAGTGGCACTGGGCAGATCCAATAGTTTAAACTTTAACAGACACCCGCCTCCATGAGTGAACGTTTGCCAATTACAGCACTGCCAGACCTTCTGTACAAATGAAATGAAGTACGATGGTCTGGTAGCACCAGGCTACAACATCACCACACTGATCGAACAATCTCTGACGCAACCCATGGTACAGAGGGCAATAAAACAGAAAATGAAACTTGTTCTCCACATCAATGGTACAATAATCGCAGAGTCTTTCCTCTGGGACCCCGCGGTAACGTCCTGTCTCCAGATGCAGGGCCAAGATTCCAGAGGGTAGCTGGGGCACAGTGATCTTTGCTTTTTAGATAAAGGAGCACACACATATTTCTCCTTCCTGTAATAGTTCTTAATCGTAGCATAAGTCCTCAATTTTGGTTTAAATAAAATGTCCTGTGCCCATTTATCTTGATACGTGTTGGAAAGAGTTTCCTTAGCGGACACTATATTCACTATATTTACACTTTGGAAAAGGTGAGTGGCTCCAATATCTGTGAATATTTCCTGCACCTCACTTGCCCATGCACCCTTCACAGTCACGTCCCATTGGAAAACCTTCTTGGCAACCCTCCTCTCTGGGATTTTTATTAAACGGTTCCATAGAGCCAACATGCAACCCTTCCACCTTACTTCACTTGGCTCCCATCCCATGTCTCCCGCTATTGCAAGGACTGGGGCAAACCTGTGAACTCCCAGAAAGTATCGTACCGCTCTTTTCTGCACTGTCTCTCCTTTCACGTTTACTTTAGCACCCCATATTCCCGCCATATAGTCCAGGACTGGACACACACAGCTATGAAACAATTTAGAGTAGGTAGCATATCCCAGATTTCCCAACTGTTTAGTTTTAGCTATTACTCCACCAAGAGCCCTAGAGCTTTTCTGAAGCCATTCTGCCTACGACAACTCAGTAAGCTACAACATAAAATAAAAGATTGCGGTGGAGGCTAGAACGGAGGCGGAGGCGGCTTCTTCTTCTTCTTCTTCTTCTTTTAATTTCCGGCAATTGCCTTTTCAGCACATTGCTGCCACCCACAGGACAAAGATAACACGCGTTCAATGAACGATCTGAAAAAAAGCATTTCCTGCTGAGTTGAAAAGTTGAACAAAAATGGAAAAACTAAAGGTTTATAAAGTCGAAGTTTATAAAGGTCATACTTGTGTAAAATAAGTTTAAAAGGAGATGAGTTTTTTTTTAAATTATCTATTTCAAATAGCCTACACAATGGTATAACTGCAGCAAGACAAACTATGCAATTAATATTAGATATTATTGCATATTTAATCAAGTAAATAAATTACTATTTCATTTAGAACTGTGCCATATCTCTCCTCTTCACCCCAAAGCCCAAAAAACATTAGGATTAAAAAAAGACAGTGCCTCGCCAGCCATAAACCTCACTGCACGTCTCTTCACATTCACACTCTCTCTCACTCACACACACACACACACACACACACACACACACACACACACACACACACACACACACACACACACGGACTCTCTCACTCACACAAACACACACACAGTTTCACATGGGATGTTACTGGTTTCTATGGCAACAGTTGATGACAGTGTCTTCAGTTATTTTGGTCCTGTAATACACTGATATGCAGCAGTTGGTTGGACACCATTTAGCTTGGAAGCCCAGACCTCCCCTTGTGTAGGTCCGATTGCTTCAGTAGTCACATCTATGCGACTGGCAGAATATGTCCTACATTTTGATGTAAAAATTATCCACGTAGGGTTTAATTTGTGGGAGTGAGAGGCAGTTAAGTGGAAGGTTTTGGTGTATTTTTACACCAGTTCTACACTGTAACAGTTGGTTTCCCCACTCTGCCTCTGAACATTCCGTCCCATCCGGATCCCATTATAAATTTAGAAAGAGGTTGAAAAAAGCTTAAAACTAAAACTGCGTTTGTTCAAAGACAGTTGAAGATTTTAAAAAGTTGAATAAGTGTTTAATAGCTGTAATTAATGTGAATTGTTTAACGTTTGAATGGAGTCTCTAGCTGAAAAAATGCGGGAGGAGATAGGTTTCAAAGCAGAGGAAGTTTTAGCGGTTTGGAATGCTGCTCCCACCCGCTTCAATGTTAAATAATTTTTGTTTAATTGCTTATTAATTAAAAGTTATAAATTTTTTTGAAATTTTTGAATGAAAGCAATAATGTGAAAAATGGGCTGAATATGAGGATAGTTGAAGGAAGTTTGTGGAATGAAGCATGTTGAAGATATGGACGTGCATGAAAAGCGGGCGGAATAATAATAATAAGAATAAATACGCAGAATATCAATGCTGTGAATGCTTTCAGCATTCACACCAAATACGCAGAATATCAATGCTGTGAATGCTTTCAGCATTCACACCAATAAAGATTTGAATAACAATAGTGTGAATGCTGGAAGCTCCAGCATTCACACTAATAAAGATTTGGATAACAATAGTGTGAATGCTGGAAGCTCCAGCATTCACACTAATAATAAAGATTTGAATAACAATAGTGTGAATGCTCCAGCATTCACACTAATTATCCAATCAGAAACACAGAGACCCAAGCAACGCAGATATTCGCCTTCTTTACTGTGACATGCTCAAACAATATAAACGTACACTCAAGATCAAGAAGGCTCAGCACACACTCAAACAACTGGCAATAATTGAGGAGTCAATAAAGACAAACAAATTCTGGGAAAATTGGAAAAAGCTAAACAAAACCAAACCCAACGTACTAGCTATACAAGACGGAGACATTTGGATCAATCACTTTAAAAACCTTTACAGCAACATTCCCATCAAATCAGACTCAGAGCAAACTCAAATTATAGAAAACTTTAACAAATTAGAATTGGCCATCAAAGACTCCCAGAACCCTTTAGATATACTCATCACAGAAAAAGAAGTGGAAGAAAAATGTAACAAACTCAAGCCAAATAAATCAAGTGGAATTGACGGCATCCTAAACGAGATGTTAAAACACAGCAGTAGAACATTCAGATTGGTTATTCTAAAATGATTTAACTTGATCTTGAGTGTAGGTTACTTCCCAGACATCTGGAATCGTGGTCTCATCACACCAATTTTTAAAAGTGGAAATAAATCTGACCCTGATAATTACAGAGGCATTTGTGTGAACAGTAACCTGGGGAAGGTTTTCTGTAGCATTATTAATTCTAGACTCATAGACTTCCTTACGAAACACAATGTCCTGAGCAAAAGTCAAATTGGATTTATACCAAATCACCGCACATCTGATCATATTTACACCCTACACACCCTAGTAGACAAATATGTCAACCAAAACAAAACCAAAATATTTGCTTGTTTCATTGATTTCAAAAAAGCATTCGACTCAATCTGGCACATTGGATTACTTTATAAACTTCTTCAAAGCGGAGTAGGGGGTAAAGCATATGACATCATAAAATCAATGTACACAAACAACATGTGCGGCATCAAGATTGGACACAAGAGAACAGATTTTATTTCTCAGGAGCGGGGAGTGAGACAAGGCTGCTGTCTATCACCTGCACTGTTCAACATTTATATCAATGAGCTGGCTTCCATTCTGGAGCAGTCCACAGTGCCTGGTCTCACTCTCCACAACACCGAGATCAAATTCCTGCTTTACGCAGATGACTTAATCCTGTTGAGTCCCACAAAAGAAGGACTTCAACAGAGTCTAGACCTACTAGACCGTTACTGTCAGACCTGGGCCCTGGCAGTTAACATTAAGAAAACAAAAACATTGATATTCCAGAAAAGATCCAGATGTCTGGGAAACACAATGCACTTCACAATAGGAACACATACAATAGAAAACTGTTTAGAATATAACTATTTAGGCCTGAAAATAAGTTCCACTGGAAGTTTCAACCCAGCAGTCAATGAACTGAGAGAGAAAGCACGCAGGGCTTTTTATGCAATCAAAAGACAAATTCACATTCAGATTCCAATTCTAATTTGGCTCAAACTACTACAAGCAATTATTGAACCCATCCTGCTCTATGGAAGTGAAGTGTGGGGCCCACAAACAAACCAACTTTTTGACCAATGGGAAAAACATCCAATTGAAATTGCAAACACCGAATTTTGTAAAAGCATTCTGCAGGTACACAGGACAACTACCAACAATGCCTGCAGAGCTGAATTAGGCCAATATCCACTATTACTAAAAATCCAAAAAAGATCAATTAAATATTGGCTACACCTAAAACAAAGTGACCCCCACTCCTTCCAGCACAAAGCCCTGCAAAGCCAAGAGATGAACAGGAGTCCCCTCACTCAGCTGGTCCTGAGGCTCTGTCCACAGACAGGTTCCCCCTCTGCTCTGCCTCAGGACCAGCCTGACAACATATCAATTAGACTCAACCAAATGATAACACATCAGAAACAAACCTACCTCACCCATTGGAACACTAAAACACAAACACAGAGCAAAATGCAGTGTTATCTGGCCCTAAACAGACAGTACACTGTGGCCCCCTACCTGACCACAGTGACTGATATTAGACACAGAGTGATGTTGACAAAGTACAGACTGAGCGCTCACAGCCTGGCCATCGAGACAGGCAGATACAGGAAAACATGGCTGCCCAAGGAGGAGCGGCTGTGCCAGCAGTGTAGAGAAGCTGCTGTAGAGACTGAGCAGCACTTCCTCCTTCACTGCCCCAAATTTAAAAATGTTCGCGAAATATATTTTAACAGATTCGGCCAAAAACACCCAAATTTTAGAAGCTCCCCTGAAGAACAATTTAGAATAATAATGGGAGAGCGTAAAGAGAGCTCCGTCCTCGCAGGACAGTTTATTTCGGCTTGCCACAACATTAGGACATAATACACCAGGTCTCACTGTTTTAATTTAATTTTTTTTTAAATTTTTTTTTTTTTTTATGAATGATAATCAATAACATCTCTATGTAAATGTAAATAAGTAGTTTCTAAGTATAAGTATAAGTATAAGTATTCTCGATATGATATAGTTATATCTATGTATTGTTATATCAGGATGTTCTTTTAGTAATATTTGTGAAAGACTGTTCTCTTTTGCTATTATCTGTAATGCTTTGGCAATACTGTTTGCAACAATAGTCATGCCAATAAAGCTAATTGAATTGAATTGAATTGAATTGAGAGAGAGGGAGAGAGAGACAGAGAGACAGAGAGACAGAGAGACAGAGAGAGAGAGACACACACACACACTCACTCACTCACATAGCGCACACTCACATAGCGCGCGCACACACACACACACACACTCACTCGCACACACACACACACACTCACACTCACTCGCACACACACAGACACACACACACTGTACTGAGTCACTTCAAAGATGAAACGTTTCTAGTCTGATTAGAATCTCGTGAATTTCATCAAATCTCATTTCCACCAGAGCGCCTGTCTCTCTCTCTCCCTCTCTCCTTCTCTCACTCTCTTTCGCTCTCCTTCTCTCACTCTCTCTCTCCTTCTCCTCTCTCTCCGTGAGCCAAGCAGCTCCTTCACAACACTTCACATTAGGAAGAAAATAAATTAATTATGGAAATGTATTCAACTGCAGCTGCGTCCATTCTAGCGTCCCCCTTTGGACAGAAGCGGTAGTGTTTTTACTACGCCAGCTGTTGTTCCTGGGTGAGCGTATACCCATGACAAAGGCATTAAGAAAAACTATTAAAAAAATAGCATTCTTTTACACTGATGGTCTCGTTTGCTGTTACATGTAATTTATGATCATCAGAGGAAAAATGAGCCTGTTTCAGAAATATTTAAGAGTTCCTCGTAGCTCCTTTAAAATTATAATTTTTCTCTTAGCTACTTTATACATTTTATTTTTATCTCTTCATTTCTAATCCTGAATTGTGATGTTTGTGTATTTTTTTTCCAATTCTTGGTTTTGTGTTTGATGGACTAAAAACTAAAATTGTTTTCAAGGGGGGGGGGGGCGCCCTTAGCTCAGTTGGTAGGGCATCCCCCCCCATGGGCCCTTAGCTCAGTTGGTAGGGCATCCCCCCATGGGCCCTTAGCTCAGTTGGTAGGGCGTCCCCCCCCCCATGGGCCCTTAGCTCAGTTGGTAGGGCATCCCCCCCCATGGGCCCTTAGCTCAGTTGGTAGGGCATCCCCCCCCCATGGGCCCTTAGCTCAGTTGGTAGGGCATCCCCCCCCATGGGCCCTTAGCTCAGTTGGTAGGGCGTCCCCCCCCCATGGGCCCTTAGCTCAGTTGGTAGGGCATCCCCCCCCATGGGCCCTTAGCTCAGTTGGTAGGGCGTCCCCCCCCATGGGCCCTTAGCTCAGTTGGTAGGCCCGATTCCAGCCCGCGGTCATTCTCTGCATGTCACTCCCCTCTCTGCCCCCTACTATTTTCCCTCTCCCTCTCTCCCGCTCTCTCTCTCCTTCTCTCCTCTCTTGCTCCTTCCCTCTCCTTTTCTCTCTCCTTCTCTCCTCTCTCTCTCTCCTTCCCTCTCTCCCTCTCTCTCTCCTTCTCTCCCTCTCCTTCCCTCTCTCTCTCTCCTCTCTCTCTCTCTTCTCTCTCTCTCTCTCTTCTTCTCTCTCTCTCTCTCCCCCCTCTCCCCCTCTCTCTCTCTCTTCTCCCCCCCCCTCTCTCTCCTCTCTCTCCCCTTCTCTCCCCCTCTCTCTCTCTCTTCTCTCTCTCCTTCTCTCTCCCTTTCTCTCCCTAATTGGTTCAAATAAGGCTCAGATATAAAAGCTATTTTCGAGCAGGTTTACAGAGGCAGAAATGTGTTAATATTTGTGATAGAATATGAGCTATTTTTAAACCTTTTTATTTTCATATAGGTCAACTAAAATATTTCGCTCGAGCACTTGAATTCTTTTGTTATCAGTCCTAAAGTATTTGGGTAAATTCAAGACAAACACACCAAGAGGATTGTTTCAACAGCGTGGCTTTAATTCAATAGAATCCAATAAAAATGTCCCAGTCTTAATCTAGCTATATTAAAAACCTATCGGCTGCGTTCCGAATCTCATACTCTTTCTTTTTTCTATTCTACATACTACATCCATAGTTAGGATGCATACTACAGTAGGCATACTATTGGGACATACTTTACTCTCTTATTTCATCATAACATTGCGCCTTGATCTTGCCCGCTGTTTGTAAATGTGCTTTATAAATAAATTTGACTTGACTTGACTTGCCTCTTGCTTTTATATCCGTCTCATCCCCGTTTGTTTTCATACGGAGGCTTCGTCGATGTGACGTCACTTCACGTCACTTGCGCAATGGATTGTGGGTCAGAATCGCCCAAATAGGATGCACTTTTCAACACTAACAATCTTGGCCGCATGAAGTAGGACATCCGGGTACTTCTAACCATCCTAAATCTGGCCACAAGAATCGGGACATCCTAAATCTTTTTCTACATACTATATAGTAGAAAGTATGCGATTCGGAACGCAAACCACAGTCTGAAATGATTTCCATGGGCTTGTATGGGCGTCAATAGGATTTAGAGAGTGTGAAATGACATATATTCAGAGGCTTTAAGCCCTACTTCACCGGTGGGAATATGAAGGTGTATTGAACTCTGAGATCCTATGTAGTATAAATGTGCAAACCTTTTTAGAAATCGGTTTATCCTAGCCTGAGAAAAGGCTGAAAGAGTGTTTTATGGTCTCACTGTCTAACCCTACTTTTTACTAGTGTGACGTCACACATAGTAAAAATGTAGGGTTAAGATTAACAGGACAGCTGGGCCAAGGGAAGACTGAGGGAAGACTGCGGGAAGAAAAACCTCATTCATTATATTATAATAGCGATGTTATAATGATAGAACGCCGGTTCCGTATGGGTGAAGTATTCCATTAATAGGTTTTCTTCCAGGAGCGGAGGTAGAGCTGGAATGGGATGAGGGGATTTCTCTTCTGGAGACTCGGGGTGAAGACGTCAAAATCTGCCCGTCTCACCCTCTGCAGATAGTCCTCCAGCACCACCTGCAAACACAACAAACATTAATATTTTTTAGCATTTTCAAGCTTTATTAGACAGTACAGAGTTGAAATGGAGAGAGAGACAGAGAGAGAGAGAGAGAGAGAGAGAGAGAGAGAGAGAGAGAGAGAGAGAGAGAGAGAGAGAGAGAGAGAGAGGATGACCTGCAATAAAGGTCCACGGGTGCCTTTTTAAAATAGTAAATGGACTCCACTTATATAGCGCTTTTTCATGTTTTTCACAGACTCAAAGCGCTTTACATTGTTTTGTACACATTCACCCATTCACACACACATTCATACACCGATAGCAGCAGCAGCAGCTACCACGCAGGGTGCAAGCTAACTATCAGGAGACATTTAGGGTTCAGTGTCTCTTTGCCCAGGGACACTTGGACATGTGGCGGGGAGACGGGGGATCCAACCACCGACCCTGTAACCCAGTGGACGACCGCCCTACACACTTCACCACAGACGCCCTAAAGGCTTTATTAGACAGTGTGTAGAGACAGAGATGAAATGGCTTGGTTAATACACAGCCTAGGCTCTGTAAACAGGGTTAATACACAGCCTAGGCTCTGTAAACAGGGTTAATACACAGCCTAGGCTCTGTAAACAGGATTAATACACAGCCTAGGCTCTGTAAACAGGGTTAATACACAGCCTAGGCTCTGTAAACAGGGTTAATACACAGCCTAGGCTCTGTAAACAGGGTTAACACACAGCCTAGGCTCTGTAAACAGGGCTAACACACAGCCTAGGCTCTGTAAACCTCTTGTTATGTGTTCAAACTCACCGTCTGCAGGAAGGCGGCGGTGGCAGCTGCTGGAACTCTGTCGCTAAACGATCGCGCCTAAAGGAGAGAGAAAATAAATTAACTCATTCAATATGTGGAGAAATATGTATTAGAGACCTACTTCACCGGTGGGAATATGAAGGTGTATTGAACTCTGAGATCCTATGTCGTATAAATGTGCAAAACATTTTAGAAATCGGTTCATCCTAGCCTGAGAAAAGGCAGAAAGAGTGTTTTATGGTCTCACTGTCTAACCCTACATTTTACCATGCGTGACATCACACATGGTAAAATGTAGGGTTAGGATTAACAGGACAGCTGGGCCAAGGGAAGACTGAGGGAAGAAAAACCTCATTCATTATATTATAATAGCGATTTTATAATGATAGATCGCTGGTTCCATTTAGGTGCAGTATTCCTTTAATTCTGTATCTCTGGCCTGTTTAAAAAAGCTACAGTGTGTAATATCAGAATATTGAGCGTCATCTAGTGGTGAGATTCTAGATGTCAGCGCTCCCTTGCTAACCCCTCACCTCTGGGGAGAATTTACAGAAGCTACGGTGGCCTTCAAGGACAAGAAGCTATAGTTACTAAAGATGGCATCATCCACCACTGCCTCAAGTCTTTCCACAATATCAAGTGATGAGGTGAAGATGTATTTAGTTATTTATTCTATAGTACTTCTTCTTCTTCTTGGTCTTCCAACAGGTGCATTTCCCCAGGACCCCCACTATATATAAAAACATGTAAGGCCTTTAGTTAAGTTTGTCCGTTCTGTGCTACTGTAGAAACATGGCGGTGCAACATGGCGGCCTCAGCGCCCCGCTCCTATGTAGAGATAAAAG
>CM049401.1:34180071-34182571 GCA_026929865.2 Hyperoplus lanceolatus
TCATACCAAGAGGTTGGCTTTGGAAAATTGACGTATGAGTGCTGCCAGCATTGCTGCAGGGCTTGAAGGGGTTGGGGGTCAACCTGTCAGTGCTCAAACCATACGCCGCACTCTGCATCATATTGGTCTGCATGGCTGTCGTCCGAGAAGGAAGCTTATTCTAAAGATGATGCAAAATAAACCCCACAAACAGTTTGCTGAAGACAAGCAGACTACGGACATGGATGACTGCAACCATGTCCTGTGGTCTGATGAGACCAAGATACATTTATTTGGTTCAGATGGTGTTAAGAGTGTGTGGTAGCAAACAGGTGAGGAGTACAAAGACAAGTGTGTATTGCCTATAGTCAAGCATGGTGGTTGGAGTGTCATGGTCTGGGGCTGCATGAGTGCTGCCAGCACTGGGGATCTACAGTTCATTGAATACCAACATGTACTGTGCCATACTGAAGCAGAACATGATCCCCTCCCTTCGTAAACTGGGCTGCAGGGCAGTACTGCAGCATGATAACGACCCCAAACACACCTCCTAACGACCACTGGCTTGCTAAAGAAGCTGAGGGTAAAGGTTATGGACTGGCCAAGCATGTCCCCAGACCTAAACCCTATTGAGCATCTTTGGGGCTTCTTAAAACAGGAGATGGAGGAGCGCAAGGTCTCCAGTATCCACCAGCTCCGTGATGTTGTCATGAATGAGGGGAAGAGGATTCCAGTGGGAACCTGTGAAGCTCTGGTGAACTCCATGCCCATGAGGGTTAAGGTAGTGCTGGAAAATAATGGTGGCCACACAAAATATTGACACTTTGGGCCCAATTTGGACATTTTAACTCAGGGGTGTACTCACTTTTGTAACCGGAAGTTTAGACATTAATGGCTGTGTGTCGAGTTATTTTGAGGGGACAGTAAATTTACACTGTTATATAAGCTGTACACTGACTACTTGACATTGTATCAAAGTGTCATTTATTCAGTGGTGTCCCATGAAAAGATATAATGAAATATTTGAAGAAATGTGAGGGGTGTACTCACTTTTGTGAGATACTGTATATATTTTATGTTGTTTTTTTGCAGAAGCAGCTTAAACTGCAATATATGTTGTCAGCAAATATTACTACTCAGATATACACGTTATATATACAACAATTGTTAAAATATACTTGTAATGCTCATTTAAAGTAAATTATCAAATTATTTGAACTTTGACCTAGTTGGCCACCGTCCTTTCAAAGAGCAATCGGTGATACACCAGCTGTTGGCTACGTGACATTGTCAGAGCGAGGCAAAGTAAAAGCGGCACCAAGCGCAGTAGGAATACAGAGAGGGAGGAAGAACATCAGCATATGTGTTTCCCTTAACTTAAGACCACAGCATTAGCGGGATCTCGGAAGGGAAAGCAGTGCTCGGCGAAATGCTAACGTTAGCTTAGCTTAGCTGTTTGTTTTCATTCCCTATGCAGCGCTGCTATTGCCAATCAACAGTGACTGCCTTGCATCATAGGAACACGCGGTCAATAATGGATATAATATGGACACAAAAGACTATCAATATTGGATCTTTTGTATGGATTTATAAATCACCGAAAATGCATGTTCCAGGATGGATTAATAAACTTGTTTAAGCTACGATGGCACAGCTGATTTGGAACGGAACAACAGGTCTGTTCGCGTCCACAGGGGAAACTCAGACTTTGGTGTGTTTTTAGAACGAGTATTCAAATCCTATCTCCCTCCACCGAACGTCGGCATCTGCTCGCGCGGGGCTTTCGCTCTTTCATAGTTTATAAAAAAAAATAAATTAAATTATTATTATTATTATTTTTTTTTATCGGATTTCAGACAGACAGAACACTCACACACAGTTCTGTCGCACACACACACACACTCTCACTCACACAAACACAAACACACACACACAGAGACACACACACACACACACACACACACACACAACACAAACACACACAGAGACACACACACACAGCCACACACACACACACACACACAGCCCCACACACACACACACACACACACACACACACACACACACACACACACACACACACACACACACACACACACACACACACACACACACACACACACACACACACACACACACACACACACCCCCCCCTGTACGTACGTGCTGTAGATGTATGTGTGCCTGGCTGGCGATGTCAAACACGACGTCACGGACCTTCTGCTCTCGACTGCCGCGGAGAAAGTCCTCCTGAGACGCTCCGTGCTGCAAGGACAACACACACTGAGGCTGGTGTGTGTGTGTGTGTGTGGCTGTGTGTGTGTGTTTGTGTTTGTGGCTGTGTGTGTGTGTGTGTGTGTGTGTGTGTGTGTGGGTTTGTTTGTTTGTTTGTTTGTGTGCGTGTGTGTGTGTGTGTGTGTGTGTGTGTGTGAGACGCTCCGTGCTGCAAGGACAACAATACACACTGAAGCTGGTGTGTGTGTGTGTGTGTGTGTGTGTGTGTGTGGGGCTGTGTGTGTGT
>CM049401.1:34187571-34215071 GCA_026929865.2 Hyperoplus lanceolatus
CCTGCCTGAGCCATATGTGTGTGTGTGTGTGTGTGTGTGTGTGTGTGTGTGTCTACCTGCCTGAGCCATATGTGTGTGTGTGTGTGTGTGTGTGTGTGTGTGTGTGTGTGTGTGTGTGTGTGTGTGTGTGTGTGTGTGTGTGTGTGTGTGTGTGTGTGTGTGTGTGTGTGTGTGTGTGTGTGTGTGTGTGTGTCTACCTGCCTGAGCCATATGTGTGTGTGTGTGTGTGTGTGTGTGTGTGTGTGTGTGTGTGTGTGTGTGTGTGTGTGCTACCTGCCTGAGCCATATGTGTGTGTGTGTGTGTGTGTGTGTGTGTGCGTGCGTGTGTCTACCTGCCTGAGCCATATGTGTGTGTGTGTGTGTGTGTCTACCTGCCTGAGCCATATGTGTGTGTGTGTGTACCTGCCTGAGCCTTGTTTATATACTATCTATAGAGTCAGTATAGAGACTGGGTTTTACTGTGTGTGTACCTGCCTGAGCCTGAGCCAGCTCCACGTTAAAGACCCTCAGAGTGTGTGTGTGTGTGTGTGTGTGTGTGTGTGTGTGTGTGTGTGTGTGTGTGTGTGTGTGTTACCTGCCTGAGCCAGCTCCACGTTAAAGGCCCTCAGAGAGTGTGTGTGTGTGTGTGTGTGTGTGTGTCTACCTGCCTGAGCCTTGTTTATATACTATCTATAGAGTCAGTATAGAGACTGGGTTGTACTGTGTGTGTACCTGCCTGAGCCAGCTCCACGTTAAAGGCCCTCAGAGTGTGTGTGTGTGTGTGTGTGTGTGTGTGTGTGTGTGTGTGTGTGTGTGTGTACCTGCCTGAGCCAGCTCCACGTTAAAGGCCCTCAGAGTGTGTGTGTGTGTGTGTGTGTGTGTGTGTGTGTGTGTGTGTGTGGGTGTGTGTGTGTGTGTGTGTGTGTACCTGCCTGAGCCAGCTCCACGTTAAAGGCCCTCAGAGTGAGTGTGTGTGTGTGTGTGTGTGTGTGTGTGTGTGTGTGTGTGTGTGTGTGTGTGTGTGTGTGTGTGTGTGTGTGTGTGTGTGTGTGTGTGTGTGTGTGTGTGTGTGTGTGTGTGTGTGTGTGTGTGTGTGTACCTGCCTGAGCCAGCTCCACGTTAAAGGCCCTCAGAGTGAGTGTGTGTGTGTGTGTGTGTGTGTGTGTGTGTGTGTGTGTGTGTGTGTGTGTGTGTGTGTGTGTGTGTGTGTGTGTGTGTGTGTGTGTGTGTGTGTGTGTGTGTGTGTGTGTGTGTGTGTGTGTGTGTGTGTGTACCTGCCTGAGCCAGCTCCACGTTAAAGGCCCTCAGAGTGAGTGTGTGTGTGTGTGTGTGTGTGTGTGTGTGTGTGTGTGTGTGTGTGTGTGTGTGTGTGTGTGTGTGTGTGTGTGTGTGTGTGTGTGTGTGTGTGTGTGTGTGTGTGTGTGTGTGTGTGTGTGTGTGTGTGTGTGTACCTGCCTGAGCCAGCTCCACGTTAAAGGCCCTCAGAGTGTGTGTGTGTGTGTGTGTGTGTGTGTGTGTGTGTGTGTGTGTGTGTGTACCTGCCTGAGCCAGCTCCACGTTAAAGGCCCTCAGAGCCAGAGACGAGCGCCGCGCCTCCACCGGCAGCAGCAGGGAGGAAACAAAGCCATCGTAGTCTCTGGACCTGAAACAAGATGGAGGATTTGTAGTTCTCATCGTGTTATTATGTAGTTCTTATTCTAAAAGCCCTACTTCACCGGTGGAAATATGAAGGTGTATTGAACTCTGAGATCCTATGTAGTATAAATGTGCAGACATTTTAGAAATCGGTTCATCCTAGCCTGAGAAAAGGCAGAAAGAGTGTTTTATGGTCTCACTGTCTAACCCTACATTTTACTAGTGTGACATCACAGTAGTACAAATGTAGGGCTAGGATTAACAGGACAGCTGGGCCAAGGGAAGACTGAGGGAAGAAAAACCTCATTCATTATATTATAATAGTGATTTTATAATGATAGAACGCTGGTTCCGTATGGGTGAAGTACTCCTTTAATGTCTCTTCTTTAGCCAGTGTGAGACGTTTTAAGTTGTGAGCAATCCTATGACAGCTGACCAAAGGGAAGCATGTCCGTCCTGGGAGAGGGATCCTTTACTTTGTCAACTCTCTTTGATTTGATTTGAATGGGAAGTTGACTTCTTCAAAAGGGGGAAATAAAGTAAAAACGTACTTTTCATTAGGCCGAAATCAACAAGACACAAAGTACTTAAAATACATTCTTTTCAACATGAACACGCGACATTTTAATTTAAGTCTGGCGTGAAGTTGTCACCCTACATAACGCGAATGTTTTAAATTAAAAACAATGCGAAGGTTATCCTGTCATTTGATTGGTAGGCTATAACTTTCTATCTATGATACACTGGGACACAGGATATCAGGACATAGTTAGCGGTTAATTAAACATGTGTAAGTGTGTGTGTGTGTGTGTGTGTGTGTGTGTGTGTGTGTGTGTGTGTGTGTGTGTGTGTGTGTGTGTGTGTGTGTGTGAGATAACCAACCTGACCAAATCGAGGCAGTACTTTTCATTGATTTGTGAGTCTGCTGACGCCCCGGTAACCGCTCTCACACTCTGTATTTCCGCCGCTCGTCTAATACAAACATTTTCTTTAATTATATTCCTGTGTAGCGCGTTATACAGCGATGTTTTACTGCTTAATAATCCATATTTAGCGCTTATGCTAGTTGCCATGTTGGTTGGTTCCCCCTTTCAACCTTCACCCTTTATTTTGTGTCACATTTAAAACATTCCCCCCGCCTGCCTGCCTGCCTGCCTGCCCGCCCGGTCAGAATAGAGAGACGGACACAAAAATAAATAAAAATCCACAAATTGTATTTTAAAATACGTTTGAATCAGCTTTTGACGTAAGAGTCACTGGATTTATGTTTTTAATAATATTAAGTGTTAATATTTTATGTCAAAGTGAAACAAAAAAACAAACAGCGGAACATTACTGCCGCCAAAATAAGAGTTGCCTAGGAAACGTTCAAAGGAGCATCTGTGATAGATAGATAGATAGATAGATAGATAGATAGATAGATAGATAGACAGACAGACAGACAGACAGACAGACAGACAGACAGACAGACAGACAGACAGACAGACAGACAGACAGACAGACAGACAGATAGACAGATAGACAGATAGATAGATAGATAGATAGATAGATAGATAGATAGATAGATAGATAGATAGATAGATGGATGGATGGATGGATGGATAGATAGATAGATAGATAGATGGACGGATGGATGGACGGACGGACGGACAGACAGACAGATAGACAGACAGATAGACAGATAGATGGATAGATAGACGGACAGACAGACAGACAGACAGAGAGAGAGACAGACAGACAGATAGATGGATGAAGAGAGCGAAATCTCAACAACAATAGTACAAGGACACAGTGCAGATAAAGTCTAGAGAGTTTCATAAAGCCTTGACCACCACCACTGGACATAATCAAACCTTTTACACTGTTGTCTCTATGTGTTCAACAGCTTTTAAAATATGTGAATTTACAGAGAAGGCCCTTTGGATTTAACTGAGACACTAGGCAAAAAACCTTGTTTATTTCAAGCACCGGGTCAATTTTATAGATTTTTGTCAAGGCCTATTTATCTTCCAACATGTCTTCTTTCGTACCCGGAATAAAAGAACCAGAAATCTCAACTTCTAAAGCACTTACATCAACTGAACTTTCCATAGTCATTCTCAGCACTATTCTGAAGGTTATTACAGAAGGATTTGTTCATATGTTGTTCACTGTCTGATTTATGAGACATTTGCTTCTTAAAAACATGCTGAAAAATAGTATTTCTGATTAATAAAATGAAATCAAGGCTTTATCCAAAATATGTTCTGTAAAACTTTAGAGACTATTGTGTTGCAAAGGTGAAATTTGGGTTGCGTTCCGAATCTCATACTTTCTACTCACTCACACATGCACACACACACACACACACACACACCACACCCACACTCTCACACACACACACCACACACACACACACACACTCACAACCTCACTCACTCACTCATTCACTCACTCACGCACGCACGCACACACACATACACACACACGCACGCACGCACTCACTCACTCACTCACTCACTCACTCACTCACTCACACACACACACACATATTTATTCAAACTGTTTTCTGTCCTCAGGGTGACAGCGGTATGGAGGGGCCGCGTGGAGGAGACGGAGGTCGCGGTGAGACTGTAAGGAATCAACAACAACAACCAACGTTTGAAACAAAGGTTGCCTTCCGAATCGCATACTTTCTACTATATAGTATGGTAGAAAACAGATTTAGGATGTCCCGATTCTTATGGCCAGATTTAGGATGGTTAGAAGTACCCGGATGTCCTACTTCATGCGGCCAAGATTGTTAGTGTTGAAAACTGCATCCTATTTGGGCGATTCTGACCCACAATCCAGTGCGCACGTGAAGTGACGTCACATCGACGAAGCCTCCATTATGAAAACAAACGGGGATGCGACGGATATAAAAGCAAGAGGCAAGATCAAGGCGCCATGTTATGATGAAATAAGAGAGTAAAGTATGTCCCAATAGTATGCCTACTGCATCCTAACTAGATTCTTTTTATGGTCGGATGTAGTATGTAGAATAGAAAAAAGAAAGAGGAGGAGATTTGGAACGCAGCCACAGTTTAACTCTTCAAGGCTTTATCCATCATCTAGATATTCTAGTTTTTAAATGATGCAAATTTGATCATAATTATAGTGAGATATCGCCAAAGTTGCATATTTACAGCTGGGGTATGTGATTTCTGATTGGTCAAAGTTAACATGAGCTGTACACTTTGACCAATCAGAGCTAGGCGCCGATTCTCTGTTCTTATTGGCTGTTGGGACTGTCCATTCACTCTGGCACAACGTTGTTGGTGTAGAGCGTGTCAGGGAGGGGCCATAGGGGAGGGACCAAAGAGAACAAGTGGAGCGGTTGAGGTATTTGGATTCGAATCTCTATCCCAACTGCCATTTTCTCCCCAAATCCTCCACCCCAGGTTTAACTAAACATTTCAGAAAAAAGATTGTATTATAAAAAATAATAGTTTTAATGTCAGTAATCAACTGGTAGAGATATACATCCAGCTCTGGAAAAAATGAAGAGACCACTCCAATTGTTCAGTGTCTCTCGTTTTACTCTTTATAGGCATATGTTTGAGTAGAATGAACATTTTGGTTTTATAATATAAACTACTGACAACATTTCTACCAAATTCACAATAAAAATATTGTCATTAAAGAGCATTTTCAATAAGTAATGTAGAGATGAAGATTGAAGAAAAATACAGACTGGTCCCTTAATATTTTCCGAAGTTAAAAATGTAACCCTATTCACCAGCAGTGTCTAGCCTTGTCTCTTGACACTTGTACCCAATCAAAATGTTACGTTTGCAGTGGCACTACTATCCAACAGTAAAAGGATCAGAGGTCATATTCGAAGGGCTGTTACGTGACTATATATACGTCACGTAAAATGTCCTCCACACTTTTAAGTGGATGTGTAGGAGTAAAGAGAAAAATGTGTGATTTTTTTCCCCCATAGAAAAGCATCAGGGAAGGATGTTCAGTGTGCTTTGATAATGGATGGTGTGACGCTGTGGTCAATGCTTTATAGTCACCAAGGACAGAGGAGATACACACACACTCACAGACACACACACACTTGTAAACACTCTCTCTCTCTCATACACATGCACTCTTTCTATCTTGTACACACACACACACTCTCCACACACACTTGTAAACACTCACTCTCCCTCTCTCATACACACACACACACACTTGTAAACACTCACACACACTCACTCTCTCTCTCTCATACACACACACACATCACTTGTAAACAATCTCTCTCACACTCTCACACACACACGTTGTAGCTGTTCCAGATGTCTTTTCCCTTGTCAGTTTATTGATGTTCAGTTTTTCTGTTTGGTTCCTTCATACTTCGATTTTCATTTTTCATTGAGAGAAAAATATGGCCATGTGGTCAATGCTTTAACCAAGGACACAGGACACACTCTCTCTCTCTCATACACGCACACGTGCACTCTCTCTCACACACGTGCACTCTCTCTCTCATACACACACACGTGCACTCTCTCTCATACACGCACACTCTCTCTCTCATACACACACACACTCTCTCTCATACACACACACACTCTCTCTCATACACACACAACACTCTCTCTCATACACACACACACACACACACTCTCTCTCTCACACACACACACACGCACGCACTCTCTCATACACACTCTCTCTCTCACACACACACACACACACACACACACACACACACACACACACACACACACTCTCTCTCTCATACACACACACACACACACACACACACACGCACCTGTTGCAGCTCTTTCAGATAGTTGTAGCTCTTTCCTTCATCTCCAGTGGTCCACGGACAATACATCTTTATAAACGTGGATAGCTTTAAATCTTTTTACAAAAATGTTGTGCCAAAACCCAATTTTACACTCTAATTGTGGTCACATCCAAAAGTCATGTTTGACCTTGAGAACCATGGGTATATACAAAAATTAAATAAAAACACCCAAAAGTTCGACAATATAGGTATTAATTGACTAAATATTTCAGAACAGCAGGGTTAAACAGAGGCCAGTTGTGACAAAAGTTGCTTTTTAGAAGGTTAAATCACACTTTTATATCTCTGTTTTGCTGGTTCTCTGGAGGGAAAATATTCTATTAGTGTGAAAAAAAAATTGACGTTACAAATATGAGCTGTAAATACAAAAAGTAGAGTTTTATTTTGTTTAATAAAAAAAATTTAACATTTGTGACTTTACTGTCTTTTACAAAATCCCGTATCAATACAGAAGATGTCTAGCCTGGCAGCGCCCGCCCACACCGCCCGCCCGCCTACTTCCGCTCAGTTTTCATTTCCCTTCAGTAGTCAGTCTGAAGCTATATCCCAATCCAGAGTCTCGCGGTCTATGAAGGCTATAGCCCGTGAAGGCCGATTCGAAGGCCGAACGAGCGCTGTTAAACGGGACGGTCTCCGCAGGTCTCCGTTTACGAGCATTTCCGGTTTGCGTAACAAGCCGTTACCTTGCGTGACGACTCGCCGCTCCTGTGCTGCCTAGCAACCCTGATTGCTGCCAACGGAGACAGCCTTGTCAACAGAGGAAAAAAGAAAAAGAAGTTGCCTACCAGACGAAAAGAAAAAAAAGTACAAGAAAAAAAGAAAGGAAGATGAAAGTTAAGAAGATGGAGCAACACGTTGCTGTTTTGTTATTTTTTATTTTATTTTATGCCATCTCTGAAAAAAACCCAATGAATCATGGGATATGTCGGGCTGCGAAGGATACATCTGATGCAGCCTTCAAAACCGTGAAACGAAGGCTGCATTTCTCGGCCGCATATGAGGAGCCTTGCAAGGAGCCTTGCAAATGGAACAAGCCTTTGCGCGCCGCTATGACGCAATCGGTCTTCAAATGCAGCCTTCGCAGACCGCAACCCATGAATTGAGATTCACCGTGTCTCTACGGTATATTAGTGGGTTTTCTCCGGACAGATTTCTGCCAGTCCAATCAGCGAACAGAGGGAGTGGCTCAGAAGCCGGCGCATGACATACGACACGACCAAACGTTGTGTGATTGGTTGGCAGATCCAGAGTGGCACTGGGCAGATCCAATAGTTTTAAACTTCAACAGACACCCGCCTTCAAGTGAGGTAACGTTTGTCAATAGAGCGATTCCAGACCTTCTGTACAAATGAAATGAAGTACGATGGTCTGGTAGGACCAGGCTAAATGAAGTACGATGGTCTGGTAGGACCAGGCTAAATGAAGTACGATGGTCTGGTAGGACCAGGCTAAATGAAGTACGATGGTCTGGTAGGACCAGGCTAAATGAAGTACGATGGTCTGGTATGACCAGGCTAAATGAAGTACGATGGTCTGGTAGGACCAGGCTAAATGAAGTACGATGGTCTGGTGGGACCAGGCTAAATGAAGTACGATGGTCTGGTAGGACCAGGCTAAATGAAGTACGATGGTCTGGTAGGACCAGGCTAAATGAAGTACGATGGTCTGGTAGGACCAGGCTAAATGAAGTACGATGGTCTGGTAGCACCAGGCTAAATGAAGTACGATGGTCTGGTAGCACCAGGCTAAATGAAGTACGATGGTCTGGTAGGACCAGGCTAAATGAAGTACGATGGTCTGGTAGGACCAGGCTAAATGAAGTACGATGGTCTGGTAGGACCAGGCTAAATGAAGTACGATGGTCTGGTAGCACCAGGCTAAATGAAGTACGATGGTCTGGTAGGACCAGGCTAAATGAAGTACGATGGTCTGGTAGGACCAGGTTAAATGAAGTACGATGGTCTGGTAGGACCAGGCTAAATGAAGTACGATGGTCTGGTAGGACCAGGTTAAATGAAGTACGATGGTCTGGTAGGACCAGGCTAAATGAAGTACGATGGTCTGGTAGGACCAGGCTAAATGAAGTACGATGGTCTGGTAGGACCAGGCTAAATGAAGTACGATGGTCTGGTAGGACCAGGCTAAATGAAGTACGATGGTCTGGTAGGTCCAGGCTAGGAAATAGCAGAAAGTATGACAAGTTATTTGCTTGCGTGTGATTGGTCGATCCAGTCCCACACATGCACTGATCCGTCAGACGCTGCAGAGAGGAGCGTGCACGGCCGCGAGGGATGCCAGGCGTGGGCCGTAACTAAGATACGGTTACTAGGCTGAGATGACAGGTGGTTACTAGGGTGTGATGACAGTTGGTTGCTATTCTGTGTTGACTCTTGATTGCTATGCTGCTGAGATGACAGGTGGTTGCTAGGGTTTGATGACAGGTGGTTGCTAGGGTTTGATGACAGGTGGTTGCTATGTGATGTCACCGTGTGCCCGCGGTGTTGGAACATCGGCTGTTGAACGTCCTGCTGTTGGTCTGAACTCCAAACTGACGTGTTGTAGATCTGAACAGACCCACTCAAACCTGACACACACACACACACACACACACACACACACACACACACACACAGACAGACAGACAGACAGACAGACACACACACACACACAAAGGAAAAAGTAAATGATTTTGTTCATAAGTACAGAGCCTAGGCTGTGTGTTACTGGATTCTTTTTCAGCACACACACACACAGTACAGACAGGTAGCGGATCATGAGGAGATATTCACTGATTTTGACTTAAAGTGATTTTTTACAACAAGCGTTCTCCAGAATCACTGACTGCACCTTTAACAGACGGACAGTGGAATGGTTTTAATAACATTGATATTGATATGAATCAGTTGTGTTTTGCTTGTATGCCTGTATCACTAACCTGACACTGCCACACAGTCATCCAGCGCGGGGGCCCACGTCACACACACAGTGTCCAGGGAGCAGAGCTGATTCTGGGCTTCAAGCTGAGCCCCGCACACCCCCCTCTGGAGGTCTCTCAGGTCTGTTATCACCGCCTGGCCCAACGAGGACAGTCTGATGAGCCTGCAGTCTGCGGGGGAAAAACATTTAAGTAGTTTAAAGGAGCTACGAGGAACTTTTAAATATTTCTGAAACAGTCTCATGTTTCCTCTGATGATCATGAATTACATGTAACAGCAAACGAGACCATCAGTGCAAAGAATGCTATTTTTATTTAGTTTTTCTTCATGCCTTTGTCATGGGTATACGCTCACCCAGGAACAACAGCTGGCGTGGTAAAAACACTATCGCTTTTGTCCAAAGGGGGGCGCTAGAATTAACACAAATGTATGACTTGTGTGTGTAATAAAAAATAAAATAAAAAAAACTAATAAGTTCTTTGCCCCCATATTTACCTTGATATGTTTGGGCCTGTCCCGCGGAGGCGTGCCCCCACCACAGCACATCCCTGTCAGTAGCCTGTGGTGCAGCAGAGAGCAGGGGGGGGGCAGGGGAGCGAGTGTCCGACAGGTAAACCTTCCCGTTAGAACAACAGACCATGAACACACCGTCACTCACACACTGCAGAGCGCTCACAGGGTCGGATGAGGACACGTCTGAAAGGACAGAATGACAACTTTGTATATTTTGGGGGCTAAATTAAAGCTGCAGTGTGTAGAATTGTGGGTTTTATTTCCTAGTAGATTTTGTAGAAAGTAATTATAATATCCATAAGTACATTTAATTTAGTGCATAATAGCTGAAATTTTTTTTTTATTATTTTCTTTCCCTTTGAAAGGGTCTCTTATATGTCCATATTTCTGCATATTTTGGACCAAGGCCTAGTGCCGCCATCTTGAAAGTGTCATAGTTGGAATGTCATCAGGTGCATTGTTTAAAATTTAGAATTGTTCTTGTCCTTGAAGGCCACTGTAGCTTCTGTTATTATTCTAAAGGGGTGGGGTTACCCAGGGAGCGCTGCATTCTAGAACTTTGTAGAACTTTCTTGATGATGTCATATTACACACTGCACCTTTAAGTTAAAAGGTGCTACGAGGAACTTTTAAATATTTCTGAAACAGTCTAATTTTTCCTCTGATGATCATAAATGACATGTAACAGCAAACGAGACCATCAGTGACAAACTGTATAAAACAGAATCAGAAATGTTTTATTGATGGATCGTACAACAACAACAAACATTCTTGTGCGCACCAGAAACTTTATTATTATTTTTTTTAGCTCATGCTACGTAACTTGTATTACTGATCTTCAAGATAAATGAAAGTGTGTATTTTCTATCCGAGTGCGGCCTATCGTGACTCACACACACACACACACACACACACACACACACACACACACTCACTCTCAAACACACACAAACACACACACCCCCCACACACACTCTCAAACTCAACCAACCACACACAGACACACACACACTCACTCTCAAACACACACACACACACACACACTCACTCACACTCAACCCCCCCCCCACACACACTCTCAACCAACCAACCACCCGCACAGTCACACACACACACACAGACACACGCACACACACACTCTCTCTCTCACACATACACTCTCACTCACTCACTCACTCACTCACACTCACACACACACAGACACCCCCCCACACACTCACTCACTCACTCACTCACACACTCCCCCTCCCCCCACACACACTCTCAACCAACCAACCACCCGCACAGTCACACACTCACACTCACTCTCAAACACACACACCCCCCCCCCCCCACACACACACTCACTCACACACCCCCCCCCACACACTCACCCACACACACACACACACTCTCTTACCTATAGTATAAACAGTCTCTTACCGATAGTATCAACGCTCTCTTACCTATAGTATAAACACACACACACACACACACACACACTCTTACCTATAGTATAAACACACACACACACACACACACACACACACACACTCACTCTTACCTATAGTATAAACACACACACACACACACACACACACACACACACACACACTTACCTATAGTATAAACACACACACACACACACACACACACACACACACACACTCTTACCTATAGTATAAACACACACACACACACACACACACACACACACACTCACTCTTACCTATAGTATAAACAGTGCGTCCTGAGGTGATGTCACAGAGCACGATGTCGTCGCTCTGAGATCCGTGGAGAACTTGTTGCCCTACGACAGACAGACAGACCTCGGACAGAGAGACATTCAGTCTGACCTCAATACCCCCTGTCCTCCTGACACACACTCACAGACAGACAGACAGACAGACAGACAGACAGACAGACAGACAGACAGACAGACAGACAGACAGACAGACAGACAGACAGACAGACACACACTGTTAGGAAATTATGTTTCTGAATTTAATTCATAAACGAAAGTTCTAGAATGCAGCGCTCCCTGGGTAACCCCAACCCTTTAGAATAATAACAGAAGCTACAGTGGCCTTCAAGGACAAGAACATTCTACACTTTTAAACTAATCACCTGTGACTTTCCAACTATTACACTTTCAAAATGGGGCACTGGCCTTGGTGCAAAATTTCAGAAATTTGACATATTGAGACCCTTTCTAAGGGGAAAAAAAAATAAAAAAAAAAAATTCATTATTATGCATAATGTAAATGAACTTATGACCAAGATATATATAATTCACTTTCTACAAAAACTGCCAGGAAATAAAACCCAAAATTCTACACACTGCAGCTTTAAGTGTTAATCTCTACATAATTTAAACATTGAGTTTGTTCCTCACCGCTGTCGTCTGCTCCACGTTCCCACAGCTGCAGGTCTGAGCTCAGCCCAATCCTACAACAATCAATCAACAATAAATCACTATCCGTCTATTGGTCACAAGAATCCTGGAGGACAGACAAACAAACAATCAATCTGTCTGTCTGTCTGTCTGTCTGTCTATCTATCTGTCTGTCTGACAAACAAACAACAGGAAATACATTTCAAATCATGATCAAAATACAGATCATCTGACCTTTGGCAGAAAATATCAAATTGTTGGGATAATTCAATTGGAATTCAATTTCCAATGTAAAGATAATATATGAAAATTAAAAAAATATAAATATATTTTTGTATTTTGAGAAAAAGTCCAAGAACCAATTTAATGTTTAAAATAATCCTTTCTGCTCACTGACTGAACAACACATAACTAGTGCCAAATGTTTTATTTATATTTTTGAAGATTATTTTTGGGGCATTTTCAAGCTTTATTAGAGAGTAGAGAGTTTAAATGGGAGAGAGAGAGAGAGAGACAGAGGCAGACAGACAGACAGAGAGAGAGAGAGAGAGAGAGAGAGAGAGAGAGAGAGAGACCTGCAGTAAAGGTCCACGGGTCAGATTTGAGCCTTTATTTTGTCTCAGTGGACCGGTCCGTTGCTCACCTTGTTCCTGGGACGTGAGTGAGGCGGCGAACGGGACCGTCTGAAAAACCTCCGTGGATCACTTTGAAATCCCGCTCTGCACAGAGACCCTGAACACACCACAGACAGGCAGAGAGACAGACAGATAGACAGACAGACAGACAGACAGACAGGCAGGCAGAGAGACAGATACACCACAAACAGACAGAGAGACAAACAGACAGATACAAAGACAGACACAACACAGACAGACAGGAAGAGAGACAGACAGACACACAGACAGACACAAAGACAGATACAGAATATAATAAAAGCAACATTCAGACATTGTGTTAATGAAAACAAATATATTTATTTGTGTTCTTTTTACCCTGAACACACACACACACACACACACACACACACACACACACACACACACACACACACACACACACACACACACACACACACACACACACACACACACACACACACACACACACACACACACACACACACACACAGTACCTTCTTCTCCTCGGCGAAGAGCTTGAGAGGCAAACGCAGCTCCAGGACTTCATTTCTAAGGCTTTTAGTTTTCAGTTCAAGCCACTCCTGTAGAACACTACTACACTACTATTAATATTTTTAGTTCTAGTTCAATAATATTATTATTATTATTATTATTATTATTATTATTATTATTATTATTATTATTATTATTATTAATAATAATAATAATCTTTATTTGTATAGCACCCTTCATACATAAAATGCAGCTCACAGTGATTTACATGCACAAAGTAAAGAAATAAATATATAAAACAAAACACATTCATCACTTTGGCAATAAACCAAAGAGCAAAAGATAAAAATGTATAAAAATGCAATACAAACATTAAATTAAAAGTGTATAAAATGCTTTAGGAACATTTATGGATTTATTTTCAATCTGATTTATTGTAAAAAGCTTTTTTGAGACACCCAACGTCAGTGATATCAGATATAGTTTTTGTAATAGTGAGATTAGAAATTAACCCACTTTTCCCTGACGTCCACTCAATGACCTGGGTGGGATGCTCCAGCTGATACACATGGAGGTCTTTGTACCTGTAGGCAAGGCAAGGAAAGGCAAGTGTCTGTCTATAGCAAAATTCAGAGACAAGGCCATTCAAAGAAGTGCTTTACAGGGGCATGAAATACATCAAGATTAAAATACATCAAGTATATAGAATAGACATTAGAAAAAGCGAATGTAAATTATTACTTCCACCTATTTCCATGGGACTCTAAGCCACTGTAGAACATATGAATTTCTATATTGAAATTAACATCCTCTATCGCAGACACAAACACTCCAAAATCACCAAATAAAAAAACGCAATTTAAACAAAAAATGCTTGTGATAGGTTAAGGGGTGTTAAGTCTGTATTCCCATTCTAACGTTAATTAAAAAAAATTAATTTTGAACTTTATTTGAAATGAATTCGCCTTTATTCTGTTTACTAAAAAGCCCTTTCTAACTTTGTTTTGAAAAGGTGCTATCGCGATTTCACCTCAAAGGAATCACATTTTAAGCGAAACTTAGCAGCTAACACAAACTTTACACTTGTCCACACACACACACACACACACTCTCTCTCTCACACACACACACACACACACAAACACTCTCTCTCCCTCTCTCTCACACACACACACACAGACTCTCTCTCCCTCCCTCTCTCTCTCTCTCTCACACACACACACACACACACAAAGAGTGAACGTATTCCTCACGTCTTTAGCGACTCAATAAACCAGTCGTCTATGATATCTTCAAAGAGCGAGTCTTCCATCTCCGCAGCATGGACCTACTGCATGGACCTATAAAGAAATGGACACCGTATTGAAACATGGCGCCCATTCATTCCTATGAAAGCTGCTCATAGGCGCAGAGAAGCAACAAGGAAGTATAATCCGGAAATTCCATACGGCCCAAAGCATGACGTAGCATAGACGTAGCGGCATTATGGACCTATCAAGAAAGAGGGCGGCAAGCGTAGCGGACTGGAGGCGGGTGTCTCGTTCTGTAGAATCTAGCCTGGCGAAAACCAACTGAAAGCCGTTAAAAGCCGTTGGGCTAATAAAACGCTTGAGGTGGCGTTTTGAAATGAGAAAACTTACATTTTAATAGTATATGGTCTAAAGATAAGTATGAGCCTATGATTGATATCCAGAAAAAATGTGCAGAGACACAATCTTGTTCGCCGCTTGTACTGTGTGGACAGGGACATCTGCCTACGGGCCGCATGAAAATAAGCTCCACCCCTTACCATGCAATACCAATGGGTTGGCCACATGTCCATGCTGGCTGCTCGGAGAAGGCAGCATCCTGGGGGCCTGACCTACTGTCACTGTCACTACCCGATCTGTCCGACCTACCCGATCTGTCCTCACGGAAGTGTTTTTCGCGCTCTTCCGGGTTGGAAAAACTACGGCAACACCACTTGGAAATACAGCAGGGGCATACAGTGTTAAACTGTACACAATTTAAAAGCTTGATAGCAGCTCTTAGCTGCGTAGCGAGTAAGCTAACTAGATAGATGGTGTGAAACTAACAACTTTTAAAAGATCGCGATTGCGATAGCTTAGCAAGTATGCTAACTAGAGAGATAGATGGATTTATTTATTTCTCTATATGTAAGGTTTCAATACGTTTTTTACGTTAGCCTTAATCGCGATAGCTTAGCAAGTATGCTAACTAGAGATAGATGGATTTATTTATTTCTCTTTATGTAAGGTTTGAATACGTTTTTTACGTTAGCCTTGTAGCAATCTCTCATTAACCGAAAGGTTCATTCACCCGTGTTCCTGTCCCGTTGTCTCCTAAATAATGTTTAATAAAGATAATTGATTGTGATACTTCAGTGTCCTCCTCGTTTTGTGTCCATACATAATTGTTAAGGTGCTCTCTATCTCCTCTAACCCAGAGGCAAGGTTTATTACAGTAATCATCTCTCATTATGTAAGATTAAATTCTTTTTTTCTTTTCTACACTTGGTTTGCATTTAAAGTTTAGCAAGATTTAACCACCGTGTTAACCCTGTTTGATTGCTAAATTAAATATTTATTTAATATTACTATAAACATTTAACAATACAAAAGGAGTATTTTAGTTAAATGTACTCTAGCATGTATTTTAAGAAATATAAATACTATTTTATGTGTTATTTTATTAAAAGAACATCTATCCCTGGGTTAACTGTTATTTTATTTTACATCACTGAACAAAATGTATTTAGTGGGAGTTTCATCATGATATTTATCAGTTAAAACCATTGATAGTATATAAAACATTTAAAAGCGTAGCTCTGATGTACAATTTCCAGCACCTGTAGCCTTGCAGTACGTAATTGACTGACCTTTTGTAGTGTTTTGCAGCGCAGTGGAACAGCAAATGGTGATTTCAATAGTCAACAAGTAGATACATGCTCATAATGCTCATATCATTCTGTCCAGTTATAAATTAACTCAAGACAAGGCAAGTTTATTTGTTTAGCACAATTCAGACACAAGGCCATTCAAAGTGCTTTACAGGGTCATGAAATACATCAAGATTAAAATACATCAAGTATAGAATACACATTAGAAAAGTGAATAAATAAATATGAATAGAAATAAAACATTTAAATCAAATAAAAAATGACAGGTTAAAAGGGAAACAGAAAAGTCTTCAGATTTAAAAGGAGCTGAGAGTTGCAGCAGAACTCAAGTTTTCTGGGAGTTTGTTATTCAGAGATTTGGTGCATAAAAACTGAAAGCTGCTTCTCCTTGTTCTAACTCTGGGGACTATAAGTAGACCTGTCTGTCTGTCTGCCTGCCTGCCTGCCTGCCTGTCTGTCTGTCTGTCTCCTTGTTCTAACTCTGGGGACTGTAAGTAGACCTGTCCCAGACGACCTGAGGGCTCTGGACGGTTCATTATTACCTTTTAGAATATTAGTGTGTGGGTATTTCAGTCAGTGCAAGACAGATTGCACCCTCCCATTTCCCTTCTCTCTGATTACATTTTTAGGTATGTATGCTCTCCCAAATCCATGGGTGTTGCCTAGGGCAGAGTCCATATTTTCTTTGAACCCATGTGCGGGCTAGTGGGAACATCTGCGTAGAATATTTTCCGCCTCTTCGTGGAGGTGCTCTACAGATGGGTTTGGAAATAATCCAATAGCTGGGATCACAGCAGCTCCTGTGATACCCTCACATTGGCCTAGGCGTTGTAATCTTCCTCAAGTGTCCTTAACAAAAGATAACAAGTTACAGCAGTGGCAGAAAATATTCAGAATGGCCTATCTTAGTTACACACTATCATGTGAGTTTTGGCCCTACCTTCGGTGGGTGCAGGGTAAGTCGGCGGGGTAGCCTAAGAATAGGCTGAAGTACTCCTGCTAGAAGTGATGCTCCCAAACTTAGTATAACAGATGAACTACGCTTCACTGATGTAGTTGACTTGTTTATTCCTCCTTAATTGGCTTCATCAACATCACCGTGAAAAACTAAATGAATACAAAAACAGAAATACTGTAAGTACACAGAAATACAGTATACATGTTATAAAAATAAACAAAATAAAGAAATATACAGTGTGCGCCTTCTTTATCAATATTCAGGAGAGTTAGCTTAACATATTTTTGTCCGTCATTTTCCATCCACTCTGGAGTACCGCGACAGCGTAACTGACAGCCTTTTTATATCTCTCACGTGAAAACAAGTGACCCAAACGATATCCATTCTCTGTAAACCCTAGAGATGATTGTGCCTGAAAATCCCATAGATCAGGAGTTTCTGAAATACTCAGACCAGCCCGTCTGGCACCATCAACATTGCCAAACCATTCCATTGTAGATCTGGCTGTATGTTAAGGGTCATTGTCCTGCTGGAAGGTGAACCTCCACCCCACTCTCAAGTCTGTTGCAGACTCTAACAGGTTGTGTGCCCTGTATTTGGCTCCATCCATCTTCCCATCACCTCTAACCAGCTTCCCCGTCCCTGCTGAAGAACAGGACCCCCAAAGCATGATGCTACCACCATGTTTCACAGTGGGGATGGTGTGTTCAGGTGTGAGTTTTCCACCACACATTGCATTTTACAAAAACTTCAATTTTGGTCTCATCTGACCAGAGCATCTTCCTCCAACCCTTGCCACAAACCATTAGGGGGACACAGCATATTCAGATGAGACCAAACTTGACGTTTTTGGCCTAAATGCAAAATGCAATGTGTGGCGGAAAACTAACACTGCACATCACCCTGAACACACCATCCCTACCGTGAAACATGGCGGTGGCAGCATCATGCTGTGGGGATGCTTTTCTTCAGCAGGGAAGAGGGAAGCTGGTTAGAGTTGATGGGAAGATGGATGGAGCCGAATACAGGGCAGAAAACCTGTTAGAGTCTGCAAAAGACTTGAGACTGGGTGGACAGCTACCCTAAACATACAGCCATATCTACAATGGAATGGTTAGATCAAAGCATAGTCATGTATTAGAATGGCCCAGTCAAAGTCCAGACCTAAATACAATTGAGAATATCTGGAAAGAATTGAAATATCCAAATAGACTTGGAGCTGTAATTGCAGCGATAGGTGGTTCTACAACGTATTGACTCAGGGGGGCTGAATACTTTTGCACGCCACACTTTTCAGTTTTGTATAAAAAATTTTTTAAATCATATTTCATTGTCATTCCACTTCACAATTATGCGCCACTTTATGTTGTTATATCACATGAAATCCGAATACAATAAATGTACGTGTGTGGTTTTAATGTGACAAAATGTGGAAAAGTTCAAGGGGGATGAATACTTTTTCAAGCCACTGTATGTGCTTTTCCAGGTGGGCACAACAAACATGTCCACAATGTGAGCATCTTTTCCCTGTTAAGAGCAGTATTTATGACAATTTGCATCAAAATAAACCTACAAAGAACATGCAGCCTACCTAAAACATTTGACATAATGGGACTAAAACTAATTACCTGTCTCTGAGCAGCATCCCACACTATTTTCAAAGTGACTAAATACAGCAACATGTACAGTGCTGTGTGAAAGTTTGTGAACCCCTTGAACCTTTTGGAATTTTATTTATTTTTACCATTATTAATTAATTTTTATCAATACCAGTATTTTTTTTATTTGAAATAACAGATGTTTGTTTATCAATTCAATTTTTTTCTTTTCCAGAAATCAACCGTTAAAAGACATAAAACAAATGATTTGACAACTGTTGTATGTGCAAAAGTTTGTGAACCCTGAGCTGCATTGCTTAAATCGAGCAAGTAAACACAATCAGATGGGCCAAATTGAGTCATGAAATGGACCAATGTAGTGAGAGATCTTTAGGGAAGAAATTGGGCGGCACTAGATAAAACAGAGATAAAACCAGGTCAGTTTAGGCTCACCAAAGTGAACCCATACAGGTCAGACATGCTAAAAGGGGAAAAAAATCTCAGAGGATCTCAGGAATTGAGTTGTGGTGCTGCACATTTGTCAGGGGACAGCTATAAATTATTTAAAAAAAAGTTTGAGCTCCATCGGTCCACCATGAGGCAAATCATCTACAAATGGAGGACTTTAAGAGTGACTGAACATCTGCCTAGAAGTAGACTTCCTTCAAAAATAACCTCAAGCGCCACAAGAAAAGTGATTTTTCAGTTAAAAGCCAACCCAAACATTACATCTAGTGATTTGCAGACCTCTCTTGCAGCATCTGGGACAGATGTACATGGTTCCACAATAAGAAGAAAACTATTTGCAGACCCATGGAGAAACTACATGGTCTAGATGCAGCCGCTTCCGCCTACCAGTGCAGCTCGGCCAGACATGCCAAACACGCCCATATCTGCCAAACACGCCCATATCGGCCAAAAACGCCCAAAAACGCCCATTGCTCGTTGCTATTGGTTGCTATGCGAAACGCCCATTGCTCGTTGCTATTGGTTGCTATGCTGGCCTATGGAACGTCCATGGTTGCCACAGGGGGAAACAATACACAGCGCTCCTTTCACTTTGTGCTCAATTCACTTTGCAAACTAAAACAAAAACAAATAAGACATGCCTTTCAAAAATACACGCTTCTGTCTTTAAAGCCACGACTATTCTATGTCTATACGAGCTGTTTGTATAAAAAAAAAATACGATCTGTTAGTGTTATAAAATTATTGTCGTGACGATGTCACTTCACATTCTGAACCTGAGTCACTGCCGCATACTCAAATTCCTGTACTACACCAAGTCATACATTTACAAACCGTTTTAACACGTTTTACATTTGAATAACCCTATGCATCATGGACATATAGAATCAAAGGCAAAAGCGGCTGCGGCCGCGCGCATGTTGGGCTACGACCATATAGAGCAACAGGCGTTTTTGGCCGATATGGGCGTGTTTGGCAGATATGGGCGTGTTTAGCATGTCTGGCCGAGCTGCACTGGTAGGCGGAAGCGGCTGCATCTAGACCCTTCTCTGGAGAAACGGAGCTCCACCGTAAATACGAAATTTCTTCTTCGTTTTTTTTTTACTGGCGGCGATCACCCAGCGTTTCTTCTTCTTTTTGTTTTACTGCCGGCGTTCACCTAGCGGTGAAAAATAACACGACACAGTTTCCATCGGTTATGGTAGTAGACAGTAAAATAAATCAGTTTGTTAAGGGTCCCAAGTGGCCAGGACGGTGGTAAAAAGTAGATGTTGAGGTAGAAGATGAATGAAGCAACAAAGCTTTGTGTACATCTTCCGAAATCAGTCTTTTTAATTCACATTATCACATACAAATATAAACTCTTATAAATAAAACACAAAAAGTGCCACCACATTAAAATAAACAACACATTTTAAAAAATGGGGAGTGACAGTTTCCTTTGTAGATCCTGATTGATTTATTACCAGACCCATTGTCCTCTAGTGATCACAGTTTAAATTATTATATAATTTCTATATTCATATTAGGCTATTTAACGAGGCTCGTCTGTGACTTTGTGATCACGCAAGTGAACAGTAACGATCGCATGCAGCCGCAGAATGAGATAGGCTACATACAATACAATAGGTTTATTAATCCGAACACAGTTAGCATTAGCCTGCACTGCTGCAACAAGGCTCCAACTGACACTACCTAAAGGCTATTTACAGCTTCGTTTAAGAGGAAAAGACAAGCATTTGTTTCCAGGACTTCTAAGATAAAAGTTCAACTTTTTGTCTTTCATTTATAAGAGTTGATATTTGTATGTGACTGACCTACTTGTGATCATTGTGAATTAAAGAGACGGATTTCGGAAGATGTACCCAAAGCTTCGTTACTTCATTCATCTTCTACCTCAACATCTACTTTTTACCACCGTGCTGGCCACTTGGGACCCTTAACAAACTGACTTATTTTACTGTCTTTTATTGTCTACTAGCACCATAACCGATGGAAACTGTGTCTTGTTATTATTCACCGCTAGGTGAACGCCGGCAGTAAGTAGGTGCCTCTCAAAGAAGCCTCTGCTCTCAAAAAAGAACAAAACTGCTTGTCACAACTTTGGCAGAGAGCACCTGGAGATACCTGAAGTCTTATTCTGTGGACAGATTAGTCCAAAATTTAACTGTTTGGACATAACCAAAACCGCCATGTTTGGGCAAAAACGTAACTCTGCCTACCACCAAGAGAACCTTCTCCCAAGTGAAGAATGGTGGTGTCAAATTGTCTGCAAATCTCCAGAATGTTTGGGTTGGCTTTTACCTGAAAAATCCCTTTTCTTGTGGCGCTTGAAGATATTTTTGAAGGAAGTCCACTTCTAGGCAGATGTTAAGTCACTCTTAAAGCTCTCTATTTGTAGATGATTTGCCTCACGGTGGACCGATGGAGCTCAAATTTTTTTATATGAATTTATAGCTGTCCCCAGACAAATGTGCAACACCAAAACTCTATTCCTGAGATCCTCTGAGATTTTTTTCCCCCTTTTAGCATGTCTGACCTGTATGGGTTCACTTTGGTGAGCCAAAACTGGCCTGGTTTTATCTCTGTTTTATCTAGTGCCACCCAATTTCTTCCCTAAAGATCTCTCATTACATTGGTCCATTTCATGACTCAATTTGGCCCATCTGATTGTGTTTACTTGCTCGATTTAAGCAATGCAGCTCAGGGTTCACAAACTTTTGCACATACAACATTTGTCAAATAATTTGTTTTATGTCTTTTAACAATTGATTTCTGGAAAAGAAAAAAATTGAATTGATAAAGAAACATTTGTTATTTCATATAAAAAATACTGGTATTGATAAAAATGAATTAATAATGGTAAAAATAAATAAAATTCCAAAAGGTTCAAGGGGTTCACAAACTTTCACACTACACTGTATGTACTCACATTGGAATCCATAAGGCGACTTGAACCAGTCCAGAACTCTTCACGGGTGACACAGACTTCTCCATCCTTGATCATCAGCTAAAATCAGCTGATCATATATGACATAAATCCGCAACAACAACAAAAATCAGTATTATGTCATGAGTTAACCAAACACTTGATTAACCCCCTCACATTCTGCATGCACATTCAGTTGGCCTTAGCCATATGTTCATGATTAGATGGATGTGTCAATTACCTGTTTATTCTATAGAGGACACAAGCCCTTCCTCCATTTGACTCCCGTCCATGCATAAGGATGGTCCGCGGATGGTTCCATTTCTATCAAATACTGATGGTCATGGTGAAACGCCACCCGAGTCAGTCCACGATCTGATAACAAACAGACCAGAAAATATTTGTCTATTGTGAAGCCATTTCAGATGTAAATATTCTTGCACATGGTATGTTAGATTTATCTATTTAGTTTTTGTTTTGTGCAATATGAATTTTAGGTTTACAGGTCTAATATTGTTATAAAGAATGCATCCCTAAAGCAAATATAATTTAACTCAATCCTGTGCATAGGATATAGTATTTTTTTCATATTCTATGCAATGTATAAGAGGTTAGGCTACAATAGCAAAGCACAGAGTAAGAAAAATATTGTACCAATTAAAACAATCTAACCTAATGCACCTTAAACCATGAGTGTTCATGAGCAGATAAATTTGCCTTGCATTAATGAAGGGTCAAATGTATAGGCTTCCTATGTTAATATCGTAAGTTGCAATTGCAAAAATGTACATCAGTAGTTGATGTACGCTGTCCCAAAAAAGATAACAATAATAAATATAATAAGCATTACAAATAACAAATACAAATACACAAGTAGAAAAGAGAAAATACAGTAAATAAACTTCAGTTTAGAAGTGCTCACATTTGGTCTGCCTTGAGCATTTTTTTTATTAGATGGATCTTAAAAGTTGAATTTGTAGGGCACTCAAGTGGCATTTACTTCCCTACTGAGAGAACAGTTTTGCCAAAAACAATAGATGACATATACACAGTAGGACAATACCATGCACACTCACCTGCAAAGCTGTGTTGATGCCATATTCCGCAGGCAGGTGGAGATCCCGATCGTCATGGTTATCGTTAAACTACACTACACCTTTTGTATTAGCCTATTTTATGTTTTAAGTAACACTATATCTAATTCTGTAATCAAGCAGAGTTACAACGATTCAACCTAGTATAAAATATCAATAAAAACAAAGTGTAAAAAAAGAAAATGTAATTTAAACTTACATAATGAGATGAAATCTGTAAGCCTAATGTAACAGTCAAATTAAACCTTTCATAAAGATAAATAAAACTATCTATCTATCTATCTATCTATCTATCTATTCATCAACCTATCTATAGTTAGCTCACTCGCTAAGCTAACGCGCTATCAGCTAACGCGATCTTTTAAATGTTGTTTGAGTTTTCACACTATCAATCTAGTTAGCTTACTCGCTAAACTATTGCTATCAAGCTTTTAAATGTTGTTTGAGTTTAACACTGTATGCCCCTGCTGTATTAACAAGTGGTGTTGCCGTAGTTTTTCCAACCCGGAAGAGCGCGAAAAACACTTCCGTGAGGACAGATCGGGTAGTGACAGTTGTCACTACACGATCTGAGGAGCCTGCACGATATGAGGTGCGCGTGCGCAAAATGGCCGCCATCATTGACAGCCCGCTTACAGCTCAGTGTTTTGGAGAGCCACAGACTGCACTAAAAACAGACTGTAACTTGCTCAATTCTGAACCGATTTTCATGACATTTAGTTTGTTATGAAGATAGAACAGTTAATAATGCTACAGATTACGTGTTGGAATTAAATTCAGTTACGGGGCTGCTAACCCACAGACTTTGTGTGTGTGTGTTTGTGCTCACGGGGAACTTTAGGAGGGGGCGGGGGTGAGGACGCTGACGTGCGTTGCCTAGGCGACTGCGGGCTTTCCAAGATGGCGGCCGTTCTGCGCATGCGGTCCTCATATCGTGCAGGCTCCTCAGATCGTGTAGTGACAACAGTCACAATAATAAAACAAGCATCACTTGTTTTCACCCACTTCCGCTATTTCTTCTTCGTGGCTTCAATTGATGGTTTACTTCAACTCATACAAGAAGTCACAGCGCCGCCTACTCCATAGAAGCCAATGTTACAAGATTAAAATGTAATAGAAAAAAGTGGATAGGGTAATTTTTTTTAACTTATAGATATCGTCATGAAACTTCGCCAGCTGATTACTGACATTAAAACAATTGCTTTCTGTATTACAAGTTTTTCAGAACAGCTTGACTAAATATTCAAATTTGGCGATATTTCATTTTCATTTAATTTAACTTTTATTTATCCTCGAGAGACCAATTGAGGGGTGACCCTCATTTTCAATGGTGTCGAGTTCAAACAAATTCCAAGGAAAAACAACAATGCATACACAATATTCAATGCAAATACATCAAATACACAACAACAGGTGAAGAGAGAAACACTATTGAAACATTTACATAGTGGTGAAGAGTGGCAGCAATTAAAATGAAATTAAATGGGTGAAAGTACGGGGGTTTAAAGCTGGGGTGGAGGATTTGGGGAGAAAATGGCAGTTGTGGGGGCGCCTTTAGCTCTGTCGGTAGGGCGTCCCCCTCCCGGGCCGGGCCCAGCAGCAGACCGGGGTTCGATTCCCGCCCGCGGTCGTTCTCTGCATGTCACTCCCCTCTCTGCCCCATTTCAACTCTGTCTCTACACTATTAATAAAAGCATAAAGAAAATGCCCAAAAAATATCTTAAAAAAAAAAAAAATAGCAGTTGGGATAGAGATTCAAATCCAAATACCTCAACTGCTCCACTTGTTCTCTTTGGTCCCTCCCTGACACGCTCTACACCAACAAAGTCGTGCCAAAGTGAATGGACAGTCCCAACAGCCAATAAGAACAGAGAATCGGAGCCTCCTCGCTCTGATTGGTCAAAGTGTACAGCTCATGTTAACTTTGACCAATCAGAAATCACATACCCCAGCTTTAACTTATGTGTAAGTCATAGATAGTATATAAAATTCGCCAAATTAATATACTATCTAAGGTAAATATGCATCACCTTTAAAAAAAAAAAAAAAAAAAAAAACAGATGTTGGATAAAATTAAAGTCTTTATTTCATTTGTACAACATATAGACATAGGTTTAGTCAAATAAACACCTGCATGTACATATTAGACCTTTGATTTATACTAGTGTGAAAGAAGGCATGTTATGGAAGATAAATAGACAAACATCTCAAAATTGACCGGTGCTTGAATAAACTAGTTTTGCCTGCCTAGTTTCACCTTATCTTGCAAAACTCATCTTTGTTATGATTGTGTATTTTTTGTTCAAAAGATCGCTAAATTTGAATCGTCATGTGGCTAGCTACGGTGGGCGGCCCCCAAATCACATACTCTTTCTTTTTACTACACTACATACTAAAGTACAGAAGAGTTTTAGTCTTTTTACTACACTACATACTAAAGTACAGAAGAGTTTTAGTCTTTTTACTACACTACATACTAAAGTGCAGAAGAGTTTTAGGGCCACAGGCAGGAGAGAGAAAAAAAATCAGATAAGGAAGATTTTTTTTCATTATGTCGAGAAATGTCAAGAATAAAGACAAATACTCCAAAATGCTATTGGAGTAAGTAGGGCATGTATGTATTTTCAGCATACTACAATTGACCTGCATGTATTGGGGACATCCTAAATCTTTTTCTGGCGTACTAAATAGTAGGGAAGTATGGGGATTGGAACGCAGGGCATATATTTTCTTCAGCGCACACACAGTACAGACAGGTAGCGGATTGAGAGGAGAAATCCACTTTAATACCTTTTGCACTCAGGGGAAAAAATAAAATAAAATTCTATCAACACCGAGCACCAAGCTATTCATGATTAGTGTCTTGTCTATTGAAATAAACAATTCTGAAACACACACACACACACCTCTCTCTCACGCAAACACACACACACACACACAGTCTCTTTCTCATGCAAACACACACACACACACTCACACACACACACACACACACACACACACACACACACACACACACACACACACACACACACAGTCTCTCTCACGCAAACACACACACACACTCTCACACACACACACACACACACACACACACACACACACACACACACACACACACACACACACCGTGGACAGGTTATAATCAAGAGTTAACCACCGCCTCTCAGCTCTGTCCCGCTGGGCAAAAACAAAAGTCGTTTCACACACACAGCGGGAAAAACACATTTACCTGTGACGTGTCTGTTTGTCAACGGCAGATCTAGGCAGGTAGGGACCATCTCTATGCAAAACTGGATTGGAAATGTTTATTCTGCTTCTCTGTGTGTGTGTCTCTCTCTGTGTGTGTGTGTGTGTGTCTGTCTGTCTGTGTGTGTCTCTCTCTCTTTGTCTGTGTGAGTGTGTCTCTGTATGTTTCTCTGTCTGTGTTTGTCTCTCTCTCTCTGTGTGTGTTTGTCTCTGTCTGTGTGTGTGTGTGTGTGTCTCTGTATGTCTCTCTCTCTGTCTGTGTGTGTGTGTGTGTGTGTGTGTGTGTCTCTCTCTCTCTCTCCGTCTCTCTCTCCCTCTCTCTCTGTGTCCCTCTCTCTCTCTCTCTCTGTCCCTCTCTCTCTCCCTCTCTCTCTCTCTGTGTCCCTCTCTCTCTCTCCCTCTCTCTCTGTGTCCCTCTCTCTGTCCCTCTCTCTCTCTCCCTCGTTGTCGTTTAAATGTTGTCTGTGTGCACATACGGTTTGTGTTCTGTGTTATAAATCATCAAATAAAATAAAATAATTAAAATTGAGTCCATTTAAAGTTTTAAGTAAATAAAATAAGTAAAAGACAGTAACAGAAAGTGATGGAACGAGTGGACAGACATAATGAAGTAATATTTACAACAGGCTAATTACCCCGGGGTCTTCTCACCGTTTGAATACCACTTTATACTGGCAAAAAGTTAATGATTTTTGACAGAGGTTTTCTGAAAGGTGGGGAGGGAGAAAAAAAGAGAGTGGGTTGTTGTTTCTCTAGTCAAACCGGGGACCTAGCCTGGCACCGCTAAATGAAGTACGATGGTCTGGTAGGACCAGGCTAAATGAAGTACGATGGTCTGGTAGCACCAGGCTAAATGAAGTACGATGGTCTGGTAGCACCAGGCTAAATGAAGTACGATGGTCTGGTA
>CM049401.1:34220071-34222571 GCA_026929865.2 Hyperoplus lanceolatus
TACACTACATACTAAAGTACAGAAGAGTTTTAGTCTTTTTACTACACTACATACTAAAGTACAGAAGAGTTTTAATCTTTTTACTACACTACATACTAAAGTACAGAAGAGTTTTAGTCTTTTTACTACACTACATACTAAAGTACAGAAGAGTTTTAGTCTTTTTACTACACTACATACTAAAGTACAGAAGAGTTTTAGGACCACAGACAGGAGAGAGAGAAAAAAAAATCAGATAAGGAAGATTTTTTTTTCATTTTGTCGAGAAATGTCAAGAATAAAGACAAATACACCAAAATGCTATTGGAGTTAGTGGGGCATTTATGTATTTTCAGCATACTACAATTGACGTGTATGTATTGGGACGCCCAAGATCTTTTTCTGGCATACTAAATAGTAGGGAAGTATGGGGATTGGAACGCAGGGTGAGTGTTCTCTCCTGGGTTTAGGCTCTTGAAGGTGCAGTGCGTCAGTTAAATAAGTCAACAAAAAGTGAGCACTGTTACACTTATTTAAAAGAAAATTGAGATTTTGTATTTCTATAAATATATAATTCTACGTTCCTCATTTGTTTGCAATGTTTCAAATGCTTTAACCACGGATAACAACACCTCAACCAAAACACATCAGATGACATTCTCTCATCTAGAGATGTCCCCTGACTAGCCCTGCGTTCCAATCACCATACTATGTACTAGTTAGTATGGTAGAAAACAGATTTAGGATGTCCCGATTCTTGTGGCCAGATTTAGGATGGTTAGAAGTACCCGGATGTTCTACTCGAACTGCCCGAGATTGTTAGTGTTGAAAAGTGCATCCTATTTGGGCGATTCTGACCCATAATCAAGTGCGCACCGGAAGTGACGTCACATCGACGAAGCCTCCGTATGAAAACAAACGGGGATGAGACGGATATAAAAGCAAGAGGCAAGATCAAGGCGCAATGTTATGATGAAATAAATAAGTAAAAGTATGTCCCAATAGTATGCCTACTGCATCCTAACTAGATTTATTTCATGGTCAGATGCAGTATGTAGAATAGAAAAAAGAAAGAGGGAGAGATTTGGAACGCAGGGTAAGATTTGTGACAATATGAGTTACATCTGAATGTGATCCACTTAAACCTGCAGTGTGTAGAATTGTGGGTTTTATTTCCAAGCAGATTTTGTAGAAAGTAATTATAAGCACATTTAATTTAGTGCATAATAGCTGAAACATTTTTTTTTAAATTATTTTTCTTTCCCTTAGAAAGGGTCTCATATATGTCCATATTTCTGCATATCTTGGACCAAGGCCTAGTGCCGCCATCTTGAAAGTGTCATAGTTGGAATGTCATCAGATGCATTGTTTAAAATTTAGAATTGTTCTTGTCCTTGAAGGCCACTGTAGCTTCTGTTATTATTCTAAAGGGGTGGGGTTACCCAGGGAGCGTTGCGTTCTAGAACTTTCTTGATGATGTCATATTACACACTGCACCTTTAAGGGGTGGAGACAGTTATTCTTATTTTGTGTCTGTTTTTAAATAGACATTTTTACAAAGTTTTTTATTTAATTGTTTAGTACGTTTTCTATTTACCTATCCTTTGTTTGTGTGTGAAAAGTGCAGTACAAATAAAGTTTACTTGGATTTGACTGGTTGTGTAGTGGAACCTTCAGACTCACCTGAGGAAGAGGTAGTCACACTCGCGCGCACACACACACACACACACACCACACACACACACACCTGAGGAGGAGGTAGTCGCACTCGCGGCCGCACACACAAACACACACACACACACACACACCTGAGGAGGAGGTAGTCTCACTCACTCTCACACACACACACACACACCTGAGGAAGAGGTAGTCGCACTCGCGCACACACACACACACACACACCTGAGGAAGAGGTAGTCGCACTCACTCACACACACACACACACACACACCTGAGGAAGAGGTAGTCGCACTCACTCACACACACACACACACACACACACCTGAGGAAGAGGTAGTCGCACTCACTCACACACACACACACACACACACACACACACACACACCTGAGGAAGAGGTAGTCCACTCACACACACACACACACACCTGAGGAAGAGGTAGTCGCACTCACTCACACACACACACACACACACACACACACCTGAGGAAGAGGTAGTCGCACTCACTCACACACACACACACACACACACACACACACACACACACACACACACACACACACACACACACACACACCTGAGGAAGAGGTAGTTGCAGCTGGCGTCCCACTCACAGTCATCAAACATCAGAACTCTGAAGTCACATGACGTGCAGCGCAGCCGGTCACAGCACCTGTTCAACGGGTCCAGAGTTCATACAGACGTTAATACAAGTTTACAGCAGAGAACAAATACATCTTAAATCTTAAAAACAGTAATTATTCATCTAAAATAAAAAAATAATATACATCTTTTTATCTAATTCAAAAAGTGACACTTTCATATAGTCTAGATTCTTACACA
>CM049401.1:34227571-34255071 GCA_026929865.2 Hyperoplus lanceolatus
CACAAACGCCAAACGTTTGGACCGGAAAGTTCAACCTTACGTAGCGTTAGTTTTAGAAAAGGCTAAAACGACGTGCTAAAGGTTTTAGATTATAAGTAGAAAATGAAATTAAAAAGGTACGTTGTCGGCAGGATTCGAACCTGCGCGGGAAGATCCCAATGGATTTCTAGTCCATCGCCTTAACCACTCGGCCACGACAACCTGATGAGAGAGAATGCACCATCAGAAAATATTTAAAGGTACAGTGCAAAGACACGTCACAAAGCTTTCAAGGCAGCTTACGAGTGGAAAAAGTTTGTATTGTATTTTTGTATCTGTATCTCTGCCATTTCTGTACCCCCTGGCGGCTTTTAATTAATAATAGATAATTATAATAAATTATTTCCCTCAAAACATTCATAAATGTAGTTCTGTATATAGGTTGTTTTCAGATACGTCATAATGATGACGCAGAATGACGCGCGAATTTCAAGTGGAGGGCAGGAAGTAAAAATTCTACGGTCATAACAATTGGAGATGGAGGACACGGAGTATGTTAAACACTTAGACAAACCTTCCCGCAGCAAGTATCGTGACAAAACCGCAGTACATATTGGTTATGATCCATATCAATTGAAAATGGGGAATTTTTCTCCTGATTTATCTTATTTGTCCGCCGTTGAGCCGATGGACCTCACAAACTGCCTCGTCCTTCAGCCGTCCTACTACACGGCAAATGAAAGCATTCAAGAGTCTGGAGGCTTTCAACTACTTCGTATGTGGATGGGCCCATGACCTCGGCACCAAAGAGGCATTAAATAAATGTCGACTTCTGTCTATCCGGGTGAGTAAATGTGGTTTCTTTATTTTGTTTTTTTTAAATAACATTATGCCACTGTTATTCCGAGTCCAACGTTTAGCTAGCTAGCAACATGGACTCACGTCAGTAGCTACTACTAGGCTTGCTAGCATTACCATTCATGCCCTGACCAGAGACAGAGGTCCGGAGAAACACCATTGAAAACTTGGGTTGTAGCTAGAGCAGATGGAGAGGTTGTTACAGCACACTGTAACTGTATGGCTGGGTAAGTAATAACATGCATATCACAACTCAAGGCATGTTTAACACAACACTTAGCTCAAACTAAATAATAATTGGTATAATTTTCATTTTATATCAATTACTAGCTAATCCAATCAACGTTTATGGCTCTGTCAGGGTATTTATTAGGCAAATATAAGGTTTAGGTAAGGACAACACAGGTGTGAAAATCTACAATTTGCGCATTATGCCACACACTGGATAAGGCTTTGAGGTATATTTAAGATTGCCATTTTCTATATCAGTTACTAATTATTATTGTACATTTTTCTTTTTCTATTCCTATTTTTATTCATTACAGGTATGGATGCAAATATGAGGCAACTGCCAGAAAGCCGTATGGACTGCAAAGTCTGCACCACCAGAGCTTCTCCTGTAACCCTAACCCTGAGTCCTAAAAGGCCATACTGAGTGTCACAATGTGTCACATGCACCTGTCATGGAACTGAGATCTGTGAGATAAAGGTAAGTTCTTTGTTGTGGTTTTATATTATGTCTACAAATATCATCCTCACAATAATATTTTATATTATTACTTTGTAATTTCTTCTCTGCACGTGTACTTAATTATACACTGTCAGTTTTGTGTATTGTATTGACAATCTTTTAGATAAATCATAAATAGAGAAAAGGTTAGTTATTTGTTCAGTATTGTGCTACAGTAGAGTAGTTACCTGAAGGTATAGGGATTTTGACATCTGATCCTGGGGATCCTCCCTCAGAGATGTTGAACTGCAAACACTTATTTACACTAGAATGTGACTTTTTTCATTGTGAACTTTTAGGGCCCAAACAGCAAAGAAGAGGAGGCCAATCTACGCCTGTGTGCTGGGAACCAGGGCTTCTGTCTCGTCAACGATGGGGGAACTGTGACGCTGGACAGGAGCCATGCCTACTTCTATCAAGTACAGGCTCAGCTCCACATCAACGACGTTGACTACTGCGACCTCTTTGTAGAGAGAATTGTGCGTGAGCAGAGTACACCTGTGGTCTGTCCTGCATTACAGCACCTTCATAGTCACTGACCACATTTTTCCCTCCTGTGTACTGGGAGTTTATTTAAAATTAAATCATGCATTTCCTTATACTCATGGCTTGTTTCCCTATGTCACTTCCACAAACACACACCATTACTGTATCTATGGGGGGAAAGTTTATATGCAAAGGTATTACATCAGAGATATGTATGGCTTCTTTGAACAGATGAATGGACAAGTATATATAAAAAGGTTTATTACATTAGATATTTATGGCTGTTATACACTTAAGAATACAATAGAAAAACAGACGAGCAAGTGTGTGGCTGGCTGACAGGATTTACTAGATATGGTTCAGTGGTTGTCAACTGGTTGTCCCTTTTGGGGGATGAGGGGGAAGACAGCCCTAGGAGATATTTACTCCAGTGGGACAACAGTCATAAAGATTTGATAATGCACAGCAAATGACACCAATCTTATCAATCAACTTTAGCATGTTTGCAATGGGCATTGCCCTGCTCTGCAGAATTTGATATTTTCTTTACACTTATCCTATGACCCTTTCTACATGAATACGCACATTAGCAAATGTTCTTAGGGCTACAGGTGATGTATGGCTCACATAGTTGAAACACTTGCATCAAAACTAAGAAATGTGGCAGTCCTGTGTAAAACTTAGTCTTGTCTTGGTTGTTCTGAAAAGCCTCTTGGGTAAACTGTGTCCAGTGCTGTAATTCTGAGGTCGCTCAGCTCCGCTGATGCTTGCTTCATAGCATCTTCCATCTTATCAAGATCGTCCATGCTCAGGTCTGTCTGGCATTCTGCGTCTACATAGAATATTTGGCAAAGGGGATAAGGTTAAAAGAGAGTTTACTTTACTTCGGTCAGTTTAACATTTACATTTCATATTTATATGATGTAAGAATGCAATGTAAAAAAAAATATATATAGTATGTATATATATAGTTTTAGAGTTTGCAGTTCTACTTCCACTGTATCCAGAAGTTGGTCAAAATCATGTCTGAACAAAACACATTTGTTTCATCTATAAACAGCACATCATTTAGTACCTTGGAGATAATTTAGAACACCAAATAGAATAAATAACAGGTTAGTTCTAAACAAAATAAGTACCACTGAAGTAAAATCTAGAACTGTCAACATCGGCATTTACATTTAATTTACCTTTTGAAGTGTTCTGGTTCTGGGTTCCCTGTCACACCAAGGTCCAGCAATGCAGCTGTGTTGGTGCAGGCAGCTGCATCTACATAGTATATTTGGCAAAGGGGATAAGGTTGAGAGAAATAATTTAAACAAGTGTAATACCACTAATGAAGTCAAAACTTAAAAGTGTCAAAATAATTACTGTAGCAATATCAACATAGGCATTAAAATTGTATTTACCTTTCAAGCGCTCTGGTTCTGGTAGCTCATCTATGTTGGTGCAGGTAGCTTCAGCTTCACTGGACTGCCTTCTTTCCTCTCGGTTATGAGGAGCCTCAGTCACTTGTTTACCTTTGTCATAGCGAAGACTGTAGGACTCTACATCATTGACAGCACTCGGGCAGCCTGAATGAAACACATATCAAAATAGTAGCTTGTAAATCCATACTGTGAGACTTACAGATAAAACACCCAAATAAATCGCAGAGGGTTAGCTGACCAGCAACATTAGCCTAGCGTGCTAGTACTAACGGTAGTGTATTATGTGTAAATCGATACTTTACAAACAACTCCTGTAGCTATCTCCGGCATAAAAAGAAGACAAACATACAGAACAGGGCGGGTGATGATAACACATGAAGCTTCAAGCTAACGTTAGCTAGCTTATGGTAAATCGAGGACATTATCTGCTGCAGCTACTCTGTAGCATGTAGCTATTAACTAACATCTTAACATTATATCACAGATCTAGCTAGATGGCTTTATTCCCTGTGATTTCCATATGGTGATATAACCCCGATGTTATGTCTATTTGACGGTTAAAGCTAAGGTTTGCAAGCTATGTAACTTACCTTTCACAAAGCGATCACTGCAAAGTTTACACAAACACGAGCATTGACAGACTCCTCTCCACGGGACTTCAGGTGAAGGTTTTTAATCCATGCATGGCAGCGCTTCTTCGTTAGATGTCTTGTATTACCCCCTTTATGGTTCATAACTTTGGTTTTCTCTCTGTTTGAACGGTTTGAACAACCGTACACCGAGCAAAACAAACGCATTGTCGCCGCTCTCTTGAATTGGCTCTGCACTTCCTGCCCTCCACCTGAAAAATTCGAATGGTGTGACGTCATCTGAAAACAACCTATTCTCTGAATATCAGTCGTTTTGAATAAGCCCACTAGGTGGCGACAATGCCTCACAAATGAAAAATGTTGACCACGGCGCTAGATGTAAAAAAAAACTGAAATAACTTTCTATAAGTACAATGATAAAATAAAACTCGATTAAATAGGCTAGTACACTGAGACCATAACTAAGTGGCTAATATATATACTTACACGCTCAAGCTAAGAGGGTGGTGAAAATTGGAGATAAAATGGTCCTTCTTCATTAATTGGCGGCGGTTTTCAGGTAGCCTAGCTTACTTCTGTGCATCTGATTCTGGACAGGTGAATAAAGTAGATATATACCGAGCGAAATCACGTAGTAGCATTAAGATACACACACTGCGGCCGCCTCTCGTGTACAAGTCCAAATTTGAGCCCAGAAAAACGCAATTAATTTCAAAGGAAGGTGCCGCCGCATCGATGAAATAAGTAATTACACATGCGCATTCTGTCCCATCAGTCACGCGTTCTGAGATGGAGAAAGTATCGCGATATTTTATTAGGCCTATACCTGGCTGATTTACCCTGCGTTCCAAATCACATACTCTTTCTTTTCACTACACTACATACTAAAGTACAGAATAGTTTTAGTCTTTTTACTACACTACATACTAAAGTACAGAAGAGTTTTAGTCTTTTTACTACACTACATACTAAAGTGCAGAAGAGTTTTAGTGCCACTGACAGGAGAGAAAACAAAATCAGATAAGGAAGATTTTTTTTTCAGTATGACGAGAAATGTCAAGAATAAAGACGAATACTCCAAAATGCTATTGGAGTTAGCGGGGCAATTGTGTATTTTCAGCATACTACAATTGACGTGCATGTATTGGGACATCCTAAAACTTTTTCTGGCGTACTAAATAGTAGGGAAGTATGGGTATTGGAATGCAGGGTTAGCCTCTTATAATAGACCCATGGACTTAGCGTGCTTACTACTTCAAACTGAAATGTCTAAACACAAAACAGCCTATTTTAAAAATGTTTACAGAAGCCGACATACTCACTCACTCACTCACACACACACACACACACACACACCCTTCTACAACTGAATGCTTTGATACTTTCTATGATGATTTTGCATTAAAATGTCAAGTTGAAAGATTTAGAATTAACACGGGCTCAAGAAAATTAGTCATTTCCGTGGACAATGCAGCTTCTGGGCCGGTAGTAGAATTTTATTTTATTTTAAAATATGTCGTATTTTGCGTAGGCAATATTGCAAGAAACTTACTCAACCTTGCAAAGACACTTGTTGAAACAGGGGAAGCATTATATTTTTTATTATTTTTTGTTTTGTGTGTGTCCTTGCAGTAATGTAAGATTGTGCTTCATACTATATGAGTGTCGTGACGGACTGTAATTCATGTTGTTAAAATTGTAATAAAAAAAAATCTCGAAAAAAATGTCAAGTTGACAAACATTATATAAAAGCTTTATTGTGGCTCATATGACATTAAACACAACATCAAATTTGAATGGAAAGCAACACAGATACAACTCAATTTGAACTAGTCACCAACAAAAGGTAAATTAACATTAGAGTGGCAATAGTGCAACAGCTGTCTATTCAAGTGTAAAGTGTAAGAAGGATATTTAACAGGATTATTCCTTTTGAGGTTCTAAAATCTATTTTTCATGGGAGTCCTGGTGAAGAATGCAGCATAAGAACACACACATCTGACATTTAAAAAAACTAAATTTCACATTTAAGAATAAAACATTTTTGGGGCGATCCGACCTTTGGACCTTTACTGCAGGTCATCCCCCCTCTCTCTCTCTCTCTCTCTCTTCCTCTCTCTCTCTCTCTCTGTCTCCCCATTTCAACTCTGTACTGTCTAATAAAGCTTGAAAATGCCAAACAAATAATCTAAAAAAAATAGACATGAAAGAACCAAACAGGCAATTCTTTTCTGAGGAACTTTACAGATTCATTTTAAAAACATTTTCTCATCTTAACAGTCATCGTATGCAAATTATTTCTCACTTCATCGCCTTGTGTTTAGAAGAAAAATCCCACTTTTCGGTTTCAAAATTAAAGCTGAAACAAGCTAATTTATGCAGAACAGGAACTGATAGCCAAAGACATTTAGAGTGGACTTCCTCTAAAAAAAATTACCTCTCTTTGACATACAGCCCACACTGAAACGATACCAATTTCTACAAGTTACTTTATCATAAATAACAAATGTCAATCACTGAAGTCTGTAGCCTTGTATTAGTCACTAAGTCTAGACCGAAACTTGCCAAAAAAAATCCATGACAAAATTTTTTCTTAAAGGTGCTCTGAGGAACTTTCAGTGTGTGTTAATTCTAGAACCCGCTTTGCACAAAAGCGGTAGTGTTTTTACTATACGCCAGCTGTTGTTCCTGGGTGAGCTTATACCCATGACAAAGGCATCAAGAAAAACTATATAAAAAATAGCATTCTTTTGCACTGATGGTCTCGTTTTGCTGTTACATGTAATTTATGATCATCAGAGGAGAAATGAGACTGTTTCAGAAATATTTAAAAGTTCCTCGCTGCACCTTTAAAGATAATCTATCTTTAAAAATGGAGAATTAGTCTTTGTCAGGACTGTAAAAGAAAAAAAGTTTTGAAAGTGAATTTTTTTTAGCAAATCAATAGAAATTATAATAAACATCACAACATGCAAGCAAATATGGTTTTTGATCCATAGTAAAGACACTCAATACATCATAAAATACAACACTTTAGGCACTAAACCCATTTGAAGCAGGAATTATATATAATTATTACATGCCACTGTTAAATCCTGCGTTCTTATTGGTCAATCATCGATCATTATTGAACATTATTGTACAAAAGGAAATAAATAAAAAATAAAGAAAGTTAAATCTTTGAATAAAATATTTTTGTCAACCCATTATAACTTTGGGAAAAACAAATGTGAGTCACATAAAGGCCTACTTCACCGGTTTGAATATGAAGGTGTATTGAATTCTGAGATCCTATGTAGTATAAATGTGCAAAAAATTTTTTAAATCGGTTCATCCTAGCCTGAGAAAAGGCAGAAAGAGTGTTTTTTTTAACCCTATATTTCTCTTTTCTCGTGACATCACAGACAGAGAAATATAGGGTTAAAAAAAAAAACTTACTTTGTAAATATTACTGTGATGTCTTTTACTGTGACATCACAGTAAAAGACATCACAGTAATATTTACAAAGTAACATTTATTCTACATAGGATCTCAGAATTCAATACACCTTCATATTCAAACCGGTGAAGTAGGCCTTTAAGCCTGAATCCATATGGTCACACGAGAACTTTTCCTACAAATAGAAATAGCTGAAAAAATGTCTACAATAATCATAAAGAATCTTCCCAATGCATGCGTGATATCTACAGCCTGTGTTCTCCTATACAAACTCAACGTCCAGAGCTAAGTGCTTTTACTTATAACAGAGAAAATCACCATTGTAGCATTTTGCGGCACTTTAGACTACTTTAGAAAACTTTTACCAGAACTTAAAAAACAGCCATTGACTTCTTTCTTCAAGATTAATATACAAGAACAATTATATTTTCCTCAAAAAAAAAAATCCCAGAATTTCAGACAAGATCAGTAGCCTAGCATTGACTTATTCCTCTCAATGTACAGACCAATCTTAACAACATTAAATCTATTGTTCCATACTTCTGACGTGACACAGACACACACACACACACACACACACACACACACACACAAATAGCCATATAATAGCATCTTACAAAATAAAACCAAAAAAAACTATCACATGACATACAGTTGCATTTGGGGAAGTAAAAGTAGCGCGTAATAGAAAAACCCTAGACTGACTGGGTTTTCCCCCCCCTATCAAAATAAAAGTTCACACGTAATTTACGTAATTTAAAATAGCACATGAGCAGAGGCGTATGACCTATCCAGTTCTTGTTTTGAAGATCTCAGTTCCCCCTCCACACATGATGTAGAAGATAATGTACAATAGAGACACTAATGCTCTGTCCACATGGTATTTAAATGGCACATTTGGTGTGTGTGTGTGTGTGTGTGTGTGTGTGTGTGTGTGTGTGTGTGTGTGTGTGTGTGTGTGGTGGTGTGGTTAATAGCTTTTCTACTGACACTGAAAGGTCGCTTAAAAAGAAAATAATTGAGAACTTGACGGGCATTAATACCTTCACACACACACAGGCACACACACACACACACACAGGCAGACAGACAACATACTAGCAGGCACACACCAACACACAGACAGACACACAGGCAGACAGACAGACACACACACACACACACACACAGACAGACACACACACAGACACACACGTCCGATATGGCTGAGATCCACTCGTCAGATATCGGACTGACCCACCGATCCAAAATCCAAAATCCATAATCTGTTTTGTTTTCCTTTGAAAAAAAACTTCCGATCTTTGTTGAGTGACATATTCAGAGTTGCTTTCATACTGTGGTTTTTGCCGCCCCCTCAGCATGCACTGCTGTGGTAAAAACACTACCGCTTTAGTCCATAGGGGGCGCTACAATCAACCACTAAAAGCTCCGACCTAGTAGCTACTTGAAGCATTTATAACCTCACACATAACATTAGCATCAACAGAAATATTTTATAGTTATTGTGATATCGGAGCGTATCTGTATATGTCGATATTAGAATCGTATGAATAGTGGATCGGTGCATCTATAAACACACAAACAAATTAAAGGTTGAGTCAGTGATTCTGGAGACTGCTTGTTGTTTACATACCAGTTTACAGAGCCTAGGCTGTGTGTTAATACTGGATTTGTTCCCAGCGCACACACAGTACAGACAGGGAGCGGATCATGAGGAGATGTTCAGTGATTTCGCCCCCCCCCCCAAAAAAAGTGATTTTGACAACAAGCAGCGTTCTCCAGAATCACTGACTCCATCTTTCACACACACACACACACACACACACACACACACACACACACCGATGGCAGTCAGCCTCCACGCCTGTCTGACCAATACAGAGCTATCCAGGGTTTAGTGCCTTGCCCAAGGACACATTTGCGGACAGGGGAATCGAACCATCAACCGGTTTGCCTCTCTGCCGCCCCGTAAAGTCTTCCAACGTAAAGTCTCGTTCCACACTGACTCTCATATTAGGAAGATCTCGCTCTTCAGATGGATGGATGTCGTTCTGTCTGTCTGTCTGTCTATCTATTTGTCTGTCTGTTTGTCTGTCTGTCTGTCTGTCTGTCTGTCTATCTGTCCGTGTGTTTATCTGTCTGTCTGTCTGTCATTGATAATAAGGGGTTCGTCCAGTGTCCAAGTACAAAAAAAAAATAAATCTTATGTTCTTCAGTTTTTGTGGACTGGATATGTTGTCTTCCCGATCATCGGCGAGTTGACAGCGTATGGTAGCATCTTCAAGCTAAAGGCTCTGTGTGTGTATTCAAACACACACGTGCTTGTACATGGGCTTTTTAGACACTTTCGGGCCGAGTGTGTAGATCAGCATTAAGTCTTTCTTCTCCAGCGGTCTGGGTGGAGCATCCAGTAACGTCTCAACCCGTTCTGTTGATCTGAGCGTCTTGTTTCTGTCCTTGAGGAGATTCTTCAGACTGAACTGTGGTGGAGACAAACAGACAGAGAGACAGAGAGACAGACAGACAGACAGAGAGACAGACAGACAGACAGACAGACAGACAGACAGACAGACAGACAGACAGACAGACAGACAGACAGAGAGAGAGGGGGATACGTTTAGTTAAAGGTGTAGAGCAGTGGTTCCCAGCAGTGTGTGTGTGTGTGTGTGTGTGTGTGTGTGTGTGTGTGTGTGTGTGTGTGTGTGTGTGTGTGTGTGTTTATGTGTATGTGTGAGTGAGTGAGTGAGTGAGTGAGTGAGTGAGTGAGTGAGTGAGTGAGTGAGTGAGTGAGTGAGTGAGTGAGTGAGTGAGTGAGCGTGTGTGCGTGCGTGTGTGTGTGTGTGTGAGTGTATTCCATTACTTACATAGCTGACGCAGAATGTAACCAGTGCGAGCGACAGCACTGCCATGGCGATTATGACCATGAAGGCATCTTTCTCCAGAGTCTCCTCCTCAACTCTACCGGGAGTCTGCGGACAATCTGAAAAATAGAAAATAGAAAATGTAAATTCTGGTGTTAATACACAGCCTAGGCTCTGTAAAATGGCATGGAAACAAAGGATATGTTAAAGTCCTACTTCACCGGTGGGAATATGAAGGTGTATTGAACTCTGAGATTCTATGTAGTATAAATGTGCATTTTTTTTTTAAATTGGTTCTAGCCTGAGAAAAGGCAGATAGATAGATAGATAGATAGATAGATAGATAGATAGATAGATAGATAGATAGATAGATAGATAGATAGATAGATAGATAGATAGATAGATAGATAGATAGATAGATAGATAGATAGATAGATAGATAGATAGATAGATAGATAGATAATACATAAAACTCTCTTTCTGCATTTTCTCAGGCTAGGATGAACCAATTTCAATTTTTTTTGCACATTTATACTACATAGGATCTCAGAATTCAATACACCTTCAAATTCCCACCGGTGAAGTAGGCCTTTAACAAAGGGGGCCCATAATAGCTAGCAACATGGCCCGTTTACAGAGCGCTGGGTTTAGGTAGCGGATCGTGAGGAGATATTCACTGATTTTTAAAGTTACTCAAGTCTGAAACTGTACTAAATGTCTACCTCGGCCAATGCATTTTTAATTTCTCATTGACTAATACATTTTCAAATGGCTATTTTCGGCTAAGTAATTTCTTTCTAGACTTGTTTTGTGGCCTACCGAAAAAAATACAATGTCAACCTAGTCCACAATTCATATGTTATCAATTATCTGATTTATGACTCATTTTCCTCATTATGATTTCAAAGTAAAAAAATTTTTAGCCTTTTTTTTGGCCTAGGGTACCGGGGAAAAAAACTGTACAAAGAAGCCTATTTATTCTCTGTATTCAAAATCCTTTTTCAATTTTTCCTTTTTCTAATTTCAAAAGTTCAAGAGTTATTTTTGACTAGGAAAAGTTGACCTACTGTAAAAATTTAAATCTCTACCCCGGCCAATGCATTTTAATTTTTTTATTTAATTTTTTTTTTTAAGATATTTTTGGGGGCATTTTTATGCTTTATTGATAGTGTAGAGACAGAGTTGAAATGGGGCAGAGAGGGGAGTGACATGGGGGGGACGCCCTACCAACTGAGCTAAGGGCGCTCCCTTGCATTTCTAATTTATCATTGACTAATCATTTTCAAATGGCTATTTTTACAAGACAATTTTTCTAGCCTTTTTTTGTGGCCTACCGAAAAAAAACAAAAAAACAAAATGTCTCCCTCATTCAAAGCATGTTTACCTGTGAGAGTGAGCAGCACTTTTCCCTCGCGGTTCTGCTTCCCTACAGGTGCAGACAGGTGGCACTCGTACATTCCGCGGTCGCCGCAGGTTACGTTGTTCAGTAAGATGTCTCGTGATTGGCCGATTAGCTCTCCCTGTCTGTCTGAGCCAGAGTACCATCGCACAGAGCCGTTAGGAAGGTCTCTGGCCAGAAGGCCACTGAGGCGGGAATCCACAGAGGGAGGATCCAACACCTACAAGACAACAGACAATTATTTGTTTAATTTAAGTTAAAGGGACACTGTGTAACATTTTAAGTAATTTATTAGCTAAAATCAATATCCTCATTCATAAATATGTCCTCATTAGTGTAAAATCACCTCTGCCAATAATCTGAATTATCCTCCTGAGCGGAGAATTACAAATATTAATATTACATTTTGTACATTGAGCAGGCAAGTCTTATGGAGGAATCCATGTTTTTGCAATGTCATCAGGTGCATTGTTTAGAATTCAGAATTGTTCTTGTACTTGAAGGCCACTGTAGCTTCTGTTATTATTCAAAAGGGTTGGGGTTACCCAGGGAGCGTTGCATTCTAGAACTTTGTAGAACTTTCTTGATGATGTCATATTACACACTGCACCTTTAAGGTTTCCAGAGGCTTTAAGTAAAGCAGCTGAGTAAATCTTTCACCTCTGATAACTAAATATGTAAATTCTTTCTATACTGCTGCAGCTTTTACAGGAACAGCAGTCACACATTACTAGTGCTATTATCTTCATTCAAATTATATAATTCAACACAGAGTCTATTGTTAACTGCTCTAGAAGGAGAAACCAAAAGTATAGAAGAAGAGAAAGTAAAAGTATTTGAATTCAAACTAGCCAGGGTTTAGATCTGCTTGTGTCCGTTATTTATATCTTGCACGCAAACACATTAAAGTCTCTACGAGGAACTTTTAAATATTTCTGAAACAGTCTCATGTTTCCTCTGATGATCATAAATTACATGTAACAGCAAAACGAGACCATCAGTGCAAAGAATGCTATTTTTTATATAGTTTTTCTTAATGCCTTTGTCATGGGTATACGCTCACCCAGGAACAACAGCTGGCGTGGTAAAAACACTACCACTTTTGTCCAAAGGGGGCGCTAGAATTAACACACACTGAAAGTTCCTCAGAGCACCTTTAAATAAGTCAAATATATATTGATTATTTTCGTTTGGATATCTATCTATCTATCTATCTATCTATCTATCTATCTATCTATCTATCTATCTATCTATCTATCTATCTATCCATCCATCCATCCATCCATCCATCCATCCATCCATCCATCCATCCATCCATCCCTCCCTCCCTCTCTCTCTCTCTCTCTATCTCTCTATCTATCTATCTCTCTATCTCTCTATCTATCTATCTATCTATCTATCTATCTATCTATCTATCTATCTATCCATCCATCCATCCCTCCATCCCTCCCTCCCTCCATCCGTCTATCCATCTAACATGTTTTGTTTTACCTTGTACCATCTGAGAGACATGTATTGGACTCCTGGCGTGTATTCAGCGGTGCATTGAAGGACAGGGCTTTCACCAACGACTGATTTCACCTCCAACACATTGTCTCTTACGGGATCACTTACAGCAAAGTGCAGACCTAAGGGTGACAAGAAAACAAAAAATATTAATCAAATTAAATATATATATTCAGAACAGCACCAATATTTCAGTCACATTGAAACTGAAACATTTAATTTCAATTCCAGGGGATGAGCTGAAATGGAAAAAAAGGATTTTATAAGTATAGTTATCATAGCTTTTTTATCATATTATATATACTGACATGTTAATAACATTATACTAACTATCCAGGCTAAATGTATCTGTTAAGGGGAAGGACTAGATAGATTTTTACATCCTCCTGAACATGTGGAAAGTCTGTCTGTTTTTTTCTTTTGTTTTATTTATTCATCTGCTACTACTATTTTAACTTTGCTTTCATTGCTTTACTGTTCAAAATAAAGACAATCAATCTATCTATCTATCTATCTATCTATCTATCTATCTATCTATCTATCTATCTATCTATCTATCTATCTATCTATCTATCTATCTATCTATCTATCTATCTATCTATCTATCTATCTATCAAGGTAAAAAGAGGTTAAAGAAAGTTAAGGTTAATAACAATGTCTTTCATTGTCCAAAAGGCTTTTTTTCAGGGAACAAAGAGTGGGTTCAAGTCAGAGCACAAAGACACATTCAAATGTGTAAATTACAATAAAAACTTTAAAAATATAGATGTTCTAAAGCTTCTGACCAGTACTGTATGACCATATATATATATATATAGCCTATATAAACAAGGTGTAGCCTATGCTTTTATATGTAAATAGGATAGCCTATATTTTAATACAGAGAATAAATGAATTATATTGTCCATTTAGAAAAACAAAATTGCCTATTTACTTTATTATCTTCAGTAGAATATATGACAGTAAAAAATACAAATATTTGAAGAGTCATGTTGTGGATGTACAGTAGCAGTGTAGGCCCAACTATAAAGCATTATGAAACAAGGTCTAGAGGTAGGCCTACGTTATGGTTAATAAATATTTCAAAAATACGTCATATTGACGATGTGGCAAATTCACACTACATTTTTAAGTCCTAAAGACATGATTTAATACGTTCAGACGGACATTGTTTAAAATGTGAAATGCAATACAAACTGAACTTTCGACTTCAAAGCCCTATAGCTGTTATACTGTACAAGCATATGAGACAGCTATGGAGGTGAAACTATAAGTAAGTTCAATAACCCCCTTACGTAATCATTTTGTTATGTTGATAAAAGAGTTAAAAAAAATACTCACACAGAGACAACAGCAGCAGATTCAGGTGCATAAATCCTTGAGACATGACGACGGTGATATTAATGACGTAGATGCACGTTGAAGGTTGAATAACTATGAAACTGACTCTGAGCGAAATTATTTTATAGTCTACTCACGCCGTGCACGGGGAACTGAAACCCTGTTTACAAGAAGTCCAAATATATAGAGGCCAACTGTCAACACCCAACACCCGCCTCGCGGTCTGATAAGGGGAATTTTATCATGTCGTCACTTGTGGGCGGAGCACAAACACAGAGGGCTAATATTCTGTAATAATATTTTATATAAATTATTTTAATTTTAATTACGGAATCGATAATCCTGTGTTTTGGCCCCGTCTCGGCTGCCGTCGGATCGCTCACAAACGTCACAACAAATTTAAAGCACGTTGTTCGTAGTGAGTCACAGCTGATCCATTGATTTCTGTCAGTGTCACGTTATTAGGATGAACCGGGTCCCACTAATAACAACAGGTATGTATATCCATGGACATATAAAGAAATGTATGTATCTATTACACTGCTATTTACCTTATTCTTAAAACTTGCTCTGATAAAAGTTAACCGGCTAACTTTGCACAGTCCCATACCGCGATCAAAAAAAGTGCAAATTTAACGTTTCCCTGCTTATAACTACAAACAAATAACACAAAAAAGCGAATATGGATGGTGTTTATTAATAGTTGGCTTTTAATGGTCAAATCGGCATCAAAATAATGTCGATAGCACTTAGCATTCGGCTTTACAGTAGGCCTAATGCTAATAGTATAACGTGCGCAGCTCATTTTAAAATCACGCCAACTCCAAACAAATTAGTAAATAAATAACAAACTACACAGCGATTATATTTTTGACATAAGCCGAATTGAAGTCCGGATTCTGTGGATTCAGAAAATATGTTTTAAAGTCTTCCTTTTAGCTTCTGAATCCTTATTGCTAAGAGCTAGAAAAAAATAATACATTGACCAGTTTTTGAATGGAGTTTAGCATTTTTTAAAACTTTTTATAGCGTGAAATAATCAATGTAACATGCAGTTCCTGTCTATAAAGCTTATCCACGCTTTACTATTCATTTGTGTATGTTTATGGTTTGATAGGATGTATTTCTAGGGTTAGCCTGTCAGATAGATAGAGCTACAATTTGCTGTGTCATTTGCAATATGCCTGGACATGTTTTTTTTTTTTTATTATAAACGCATTATGAACTATTTACGGTAAATCGGATCGCTACCTAAAGCACTTGTTTCTGTATTTGGGATGCCCTGGGATAAAGCCAACACGTAAACAATACATATAGTATGTTAATAGGGGATTCAAATGGGCCGTAAACAATAGCTTAGCCTACATAAAGGGCGCAGTGTGTAAAGAGGAAGTGTGAGTGTGGGTTTCCCCCAAGCTTTCCCCGAAGTGAACAACAGGTGGTTTCCAGTGATGAGTGAGAGTTCATATGAAGTCAGGGAATTCCCGCTGATAGTAACGAGAGAGAGAGAGAGAGAGAGAGAGAGAGAGAGAGAGAGAGAGAGAGAGAGAGAAAGAATGAGTGAGAGAGAATGGAGGGATGGATGGATGAGGGATGGATGGGAGGAGTCCAAAAATGAATGAATAAATGAATCATGAATAAATGTATTCCTCCTCTGTGCACAGTGATGGCAGCAGCGTTAACCTGTGTGTGTGGAAAGCCAGTGGTGACGCAGACCAGCTCCAGTTATTCCTGCTGTGAGCGGAAGATTGAGTTCCCGGGGAAATGCGACACCACATGGAGCGCCAACCAAACGGTAATAATACCCAGCATGCATTGCAATACAGAACAGTCTGAAATCTCTGTTTATGGCTATTATGGCACATTAAAAAAAAAAAAAAATTCTTTCACACATTTTTTTTTTTTATAAAGGTAAATCCCATTGAGACCGAAGACTCTTTTTCAAGGGAGACCTGTCCCCATTCCCACGTTACCATTCACACACACATTCATACACCGATAGCAGGCTAACTATCGACATTCACACGAGGCAAGGTGGGTGAAGTGTCTTCTTGCCCAAGGACACAACAACTATGACACAGGTGGCAGGGCGGGGGATCGAACCTCCAACCCTTTGATCATCAGCCGACCCGCTCTACCACCTGAGCCACAGTCACCCTAAACATAGTTGGTTTAGTTAAGATAGTAAGTGCACACAAATTTACAACTGTGTGTACTGCCTATTGTAGGTTAAAAAACATATATATTGGGGGGCGCCCTTAACTCAGTTGGTAGGTCCCCCCCCCCCCCCCATGGGCCTCGGCCAGCAGCAGACCCGGGTTCGATTCCAGCCCGCGGTCGTTCTCTGCATGTCACTCCCCTCTCTGCCCCATTTCAACTCTGTCTCTACACTATCAATAAAGCATAAAAATGCCAAAAAAAAAAAAACAATCTTAAAAAAAACATACACAGGCTTTAAAAAACATATATATTTTTTAAATTGCAGCACAAATGGAATGGGAGGGATGTAATATTCCATGAAAAACCCTGGAATTTTTGAGAAAAGATTCTGGCATTAGTAACATAACTAGTTTTCTTCTTCCCTGCCTTTACTGTACCTGCATGTGCATCCTCATACGTGAATGCTGTAAATGCACAAGACTACTACTAGACGACAAGTAACTGCACCACTACACAGATACTTCAACATCAGCTGTGATTTGAATCAGTGCAACCAACACAACGAAAACGTCTTAATCACTTTCCTTTAAAGCTGCAGTGTGTAGAATTTTGGGTTTTATTTCCTAGCAGATTTTGTAGAAAGTAATTATAATATCCATAAGTACGTTTAATTTAGTGCATAATAGCTGAAAAAAAATGTTTTGAATTATTTTTTCCCCTTAGAAAGGGTCTCATATATGTCCATATTTCTCCATATCTTGGACCAAGGCCTAGTGCCGCCATCTTGAAAGTGTCATAGTTGGAATGTCATTAGGTCCCAAAATTCTACACACTGCAGGTTTAACGGATTTTTTTTGTTTCTCTCAGACGATCGGCTACTCTTACTACAGATCTGAGACAAACGACTATGACAGAGCCTGTGTGAGTCCATGTGAGAGGATTGAAGACGGACACATGACGCTGGACACATGTGTTCCTGTGAGCGCCAACACAGTTTGTCCCGATGTAGGTCACCTAAACACACACTCACTCACTCACTCACTCACTCACTCACTCACTCACTCACTCACTCACTCACTCACTCACTCACTCACTCACACACACACAGACTCAGTCACACTCAGACTCAGTCACTCAGTCACTCAGTCACTCAGTCACTCACTCACTCACTCACTCACTCACTCACTCACTCACTCACTCACTCACTCACTCACTCACTCACTCACTCACTCACTCACTCACACACACACACAGACTCAGTCACACTCACACTCACACTCACACACAGACTCAGTCACACTCACACACACACACACACACACACACACACACACACACACACACACACACACACACACACACACACACACACACACACACACACACACACACACACAATGTGTTATAGCTACAAACAAATATCACAAAAAAGCACATTTAAACTTCACTCTTCTCTCAACAGGGACAGAATAGAGTCGATGAGACGATCACCAGATACCAAGCCGAGCCCTGTCCCGCTCCAGGGGACCAAAGTGGGTCCCACAACGGCTCACACAAGTCACGGGTCGGTACGTATGTTGGTTTTGAAGTCACGGTTTGGTTCTGTACGGTACGGTTCTCAGTTAAGAAAAAACTGCGTGCACTGCAGCATTAAAGGCCTACTTCACCGGTTTGAATATGAAGGTGTATTGAATTCTGAGATCCTATGTAGTATAAATGTGCAAAAAAAAATTAAATTGGTTCATCCTAGCCTGAGAAAAGGCAGAAAGAGTGTTTTTTTAAACCCTATATTTCTCTTTCTCGTGACATCACAGAAAGAGAAATATAGGGTTAAAAAAAAACTTACTTTGTAAATATTACTGTGATGTCACAGTAAAAGACATCACAGTAATATTTACAAAGTAAGTTTTTTTCCCACCGGTGAAGTAGGCCTTTAAATACAATTGCAGCTTTAAAGTATGTTTCAGTATAGAATAGAACATACCTCTCAAATAAAAGTGACAGTTCCGCACCGCACGGAGCGATACGAAAACGTGCATTTGTTACACCTCTAGTCTAATAGTTCAAATGTGCATTGAGATGAATTCTGCGTTGACCCCTTGCTACACTATGCATGTTAGCCGTCCCGTAAATTACACATAAGCACGAAAAACAATAGTGTTTTTTAGACCACCATTCTTAGTCAGGATAAGTGTCCATTCGTTTGCCGCAGATTACATAGGCCGTAAATTAACTGTCTGTCTGTTCTCCTGTCTGTAGATTAACTGTCTGTCTGTTCTCCTGTCTGTAGGGTCTGTGGGAGTGATGGTGCTGCTGTCTGTGCTGCTCGGTGCACTGACTGTGAAACTACAGACGATCTGCTAAACAACAGACAAACCTCAAACCTCCAGCCTCCAGCCCTGAGCATTGAGCTGGTGTGTTAACTCATGTGCTTCTGCTTACTGTCCTTCTGCACTTTACTCTGAAAAACCTTTTTGTTTGTGAGGCGTCTTTAGTAGAAAAAGCAATATATATATTCATAGGAAAAGCAAGTAGTTTTTAAAGGTGCTACGAGGAACTTTTAAATATTTCTGAAACAGTCTAATTTTTCCCTCTGATGATCATAAATTACATGTAACAGCAAACGAGACCATCAGTGCAGAGAATGCTATTTTTATATAGTTTTTCTTAATGCCTTTGTCATGGGTATACGCTCACCCAGGAACAACAGCTGGCGTAGTAAAAACACTACCGCTTTTAGTCCAAAGGGGGGCGCTAGAATTAACACACACTGAAAGTTCCTCGGAGCACCTTTTTAAATAAGCCTCAAAGAAAGTGTTTTACTGCCTCGCCATGCAGTGCCTTGCAGACAGTATTATTTATTGTTTATTAACTTTTTTTTATAATATTTTCTCTGCACATTAGCTTTAGTCTGTTATTGTGAATCCTCTGCTGAAACTGACAGGAATGATTTAATTGAATTGTCCACATACGACAATACAAATATTAAGAAGGAAGGTATTATGGGTCTCGTACCATGTAAAAGTATATATTCAGCTATTATTTTTCATATCATTTCAAAACACTTGAATACACTTTAGCACATAAACACAGCCAGTAAACTTAGTAAAATTGTAGCGATACAAACTGACAGAAATTAGTATTTTGAATTGTCCACATACACACACACACCGACAATACAAATATTATGAATCATGGTTCTCTGGGTAACCTACCATGCAAAGGGTATATTCAGCCATTTTTTTCATATCATTTCAAAACACTTGAATACACTTAAGCACACAAACATAGCCAGTAAAATGATTGTTGATGATACATTATGAATGGTAGTTTCTATGGGTCGAGGTACCATGCAGATTTTATAATCAGTTATTTTTCATCTAATTTCACAACACTTCAATACACTAAAGCACATAAACATAGCCAGCAGGGGCGTAGGAATGAGGTTAACACATAAACATAGCCAGCAGGGGCGTAGGAATGAGGTTAACACATAAACATAGCCAGCAGGGGCGTAGGAATGAGGTTAACACATAAACATAGCCAGCAGGGGCGTAGGAATGAGGTTAACATATCGGAGACCTGACCTGAGATCAGTTAATGTTTTAACATATCGGAGACCTGACCTGAGATCAGTTAATGTTTTAAAACAGAAATATTTCCTAAATTAACTACGCTGCCAAACATTCACAATTATATCTTATTCTACTAAACAGATACATTAGCATTAGCCAGTAAACTTAAGGCAAGGCTAGTTTATTTCTATAGCACAATTCAGACACAAGGCCACTCAAAGTGCTTTACAGGGGGCAAGATTAGAATACATAAAACACATTATAAAACATTTAAAAGCTTAGTGAAATCGTGGCTATAAAAGGTATTCTCTAAGCTAGACACCGTTTTGTTAATCTACACACAGTAGACCTTCCTGCCAACGGTGCCAAGCTAACGTCTTCCACTCATCATAGGTGATGCTAATGTGCCAAGAAATGCTAACACTGTGAGCTAGCAAACATGACTGTAAAAACAAAGAAAAAAAAATGCTGTTTTACAAAAGAGAGAGAGGGGGGAGGGAGAGAGAGGGGGGGAGAGGGAGGGAGAGAGAGAGAGGGGGGAGAGGGAGGGAGAGAGAGAGAGAGGGGGGGAGAGAGGGGAGAGAGAGGGAGAGAGAGAGGGGGGAAGAGAGGGAGAGGGGAGAGAGAGGGGGGAGAGGGAGAGAGGGGGGAGGGAGAGAGAGAGGGGGGGAGAGGGAGAGAGAGGGGGGAAGAGAGGGAGAGGGGAGAGAGAGGGGGGAGAGGGACAGAGGGGGGAGGGAGGGAGAGACAGAGACAGAGGGAGAGGTAGAGAGGGGGAAAAATGTTTGTCAGCAAAATTAGTGGCCAGTCCAGTCCAACCTTATTTTACATTTTTGTTACGGAAGCCAGTATACATTTTTTTTATATATATATTTTTTTTTGCAAAGTATCAAGTCAGTTTCAATTCTTCACTTATTTCTGGTCACATGGTTTGGTACACACACTACAACAAAAGATATGAGGGATTTTTAGAGTCATAGGATAGAAGGTAGAAAAGGGATTTTTTTTTAATGGGACCACCTGTTACCTACAACTGACATGCACATGTTTAGACGACTGACTTCCATTTGTAATGCACTGTTTACACTGTGTTTCTTAAGCCTTAATAACCTCACACATAACATCACCAGCAACAACAAAAAAACATTTGTGATAATTATGACATCAGACGGTATTGCCAGATATTCTAATCAGATTCGGAAACAGAGTAATAGTGGATCGGTGCATCTCTACAGTTTATATCTCCAAAATGGCGGCTGGGATTTTTGTGGGTCCAGTTTCTCAGGTTGAGTTTTATTTCTTAGTGTTTTGTTGTGACAAAATATATGGAGGAAAGAATGTGACATAGATAAAAAGCACTGATTTTATTTTTTTTATTTTTCGATAGCGCCGAGATCTTCCAGCGACCCGTGGCAGAAGACTCCTGAATTAGTGGTACAAGCAGTTTTGTACCATTCACCAAATTTGACACCAGCCAAACGGTTACTAAAACTCTTTCAAAAGTATTTAAGGCAAATTCAAATCATCCCTGTCCCCCCAAACTTTCAATAAAGCTTGACAAAATGCAAATATAATATATATCACACAGCCCTCATACACACAGCATGCCTGTTCATTGTAATGCTGATTAGTATTTGTCTCTAAATTTCAGTTAATGATTAGTCAGTTTCTACAGTGGCTAGACTAATAGCATTGTTAGCAAAGGCTAGCTTTCACATTTCTATCAAATTGGCAAGGATTGGTAAATAAAAAAATGAATTTACTGTTATTTCAGTATCATAACAAACAGTGGGATTCGTCACAGGTTGCCATGGGGATCTTGGCGTGACTCGTTTATGTTTTTGCACTGTAAAAAATGTCCACTAACTAAATTTTTTTGTTTTTTTTTAAACGACTGAAAAGGATCGTTTGTCAAATCGGTTTTTAAATAACTTGAAGGAAGGTCCAGCGTATGGAAGCAGGAAAGAGCAACACACATTTTGTATGTATGTCTTTTTTTTTCTCTCCTGTCTGTGGCCCTAAAACTCTTCTGTGTAGTGTAGCAAAAAGACTAAAACTCTTCTGTACTTTAGTATGTAGTGTAGGAAAAAGAAAGAGTATGTGATTTGGAACGCAGGGATAATCAGGGAACAAGTATTGTATGTCTTAATACACTGTATGTCTTTAAGCTAAAACTTTATAAGCACTTTCACTCATTCTTAACTTTTTTCTACTAACTTCTACAATTTCCATCTGAAATCTCTGTCTCTTGTGTCATCTAAACTGACTCTTTTTAATACATTTTTTTAATGGTTTAATTTACACTAATAATTCAAACTTTTGGCGACAGAGATAGACAGTCTAGCCCTGTCATCAAACTATTTCCTTTGCAAACGTTTGGATTTTGTTTGCACGTCTATTAGTGTAGTTACGGTAGCGGCACATTCCGCTCCACGCACAGTTAACAGCACTGATAGGCATGCACCAAATTTCTCCTTCTTGGTTTTTCTCGACAGAACCGCTTATCCAAACAACTTCACACTTGGCCTTGCACAACCTAGGGTCCTCAGCTACACACCCACCAAGTAGGAAGTAGATCGAATGAGCGGTTTGAGATAAACTTAAAGATATAGCGCGTAACTTTTTCACATAAATGAATGTCTTTTGCGGTCAAGCCATCGCCAAACAAGTTGACACAAAGTTGATTAATCCTATTATCAGCTCCACAAAACTCTCTCTGTATGTCTCAGTATGGCAGCGGTTACAAACTGGAGTCAACCCTTGAATGTACAGCAGCAGGTATAAAATCCATGTGCCATCACTGAAGGCTTTACCTCATGTAGATGCAACGACAGTGTTGTTGTAATTACTCAGAATTTCTCATGGGGAGCGACAGAAGTTACACACTATAGCTTTAAAGTACAAACAAGTTCGCAATGTACTCCACACAAATATAGGGAGTTTAATCATGTCTGAATCCCCTGTAGTAAACCAAATGAATGACGTACTGTATAGAAAAATAAATAAATAAGAAGAAGTTACATGTCATAATGAAGACTGTATGTCATATGTCATATTGAGCCATATTGTCACAAACAAAGACAATCATGCTTTTTTTTAAACTTGTAAATTTAATTTGGGTTTTTAACTTAATTCCTTGTATGAACTCATAGACGTTTCATTTAAAGGTCGCTCCGAGGAACTTTTTAAATATTTCTGAAACAGTCTCATTTTTCCTCTGATGATCATAAATTACATGTAACAGCAAAAAACAAGACCATCAGTGTAAAAGAATGCTATTTTTATATAGTTTTTTTCTTAATGCCTTTGTCATGGGTATAAGCTCACCCAGGAACAACAGCTGGCGTGGTAAAAACACTACCGCTTTTGTCCAAAGGGGGGCGCTAGAATTAACACACACTGAAAGTTCCTCGGAGCACCTTTAATTTAACATAATGAATAAGCTATATGTGTGCTCTTTCCTGCTTCATGAATGTCCTGGACCATTCAAATGTGACATTATGCGACCTGTTAACAATCATACTAACTCAAAAGCATTAGAATGTGTATTGACTGACAATCTCAGGTGACATTTTATTTTATTTTATTTTATATTTTTAATGAGCCAAGTAGGAACACACAGACCCATAGCGTTACATGCAAAAACAATAAATAATAATAATAATAATAATAATAATAATAATAATAATAATAATAATAATTTGCCAGAAATGTGAGTTCTCCAAGTCCAACATTTGAGCTGCTACTTTCACAAATAATGAATGTTGTCATCTCATATTGTGAAATTCTCATGTACTGAAATTGTAATAATTGTTTGTTTTTGTTTTAACGTTTTTTAAAAATATCTTGTACCAAATACTGTGATGTGTAATTTTATACAATAAGGACCAAAGCTATTGTTCAGTTCTCATCTGTATTGTATCGCTGCATTTCGTCCGCTAAAGAAAAAGAAGCAATAAAGAAGTTTGTGTGGAAACTGACTTGTTTTATTTCGAACATTTAGGTTCTGTGATTTTGTTTAGTGATATAAACGTGATGTTTGTATTTGAAGGGAAAGCAATGCACGTCATCTAAATGATAATAATAATAATAATAATAATAATAATAATAATAATAATAATAATAATAATAATAATGGATTGGATTCATATAAATTATGTGGATAAATTCTTTAATCCACTGTGTACTCGTTCTGTTATATTTGTATTGTTGAGCAGAGATTCAGAAAAGTCACACACTCAAAAACAAACTTATAAACACAACTCAGTTTATCTGACACAGCATTTCAAAGCACAGACAGAAACATGTATTTGAGAAACTTTACAAAATATGTACAGATCATTTTCATTCAAATTTTTTGACTTTTCAACCAAAAAAACAAAACAAAAACTAAAGCAACGGAAGGATTCAGGAGAGAATTACTTTTAAATATATTTTTCATTTTTTTAACCAAATTTCAACACATCCGATAACATGCAGGTGGTGCTGAATGTATTATTTATTTATATTTTTCTTTTTACGTTAGCCTGCTAGCTGTAGATGCTAACGGGCCCTTTAACCAGGAAGTTACTTAGGTTGGCTCAAATGTAGACAGTTTTCTTTCAAATTCAAAACTCGAATGAAGACAGTTGAAGAAATAAAAATTTTGAGCTTGTTTTTTTTACAGTGTATGTATGCATGCTTTTCCGCTAGCATATTAGCTCTAGATGCTAACGGGCCCTTTGACCAGGAATATGTCAAACTCAAAACTTAATGAACGATAAGTCATCTCAACAAACGGTAATGAGTTGGTTAAGAATTCAAATTTTAGCCTCAAAACTCAAAAACTACCAGTGAATAAATTGGACGTTAAATTTTGAGCTTTTCAAAAAAAAAAAAAAAAAAAAATCTACAGTGTGTTATTTATATTATTATTTCTTTCCCGTTAGCCTGCTATAGCTTTAGATAGCTTGTTCTCATTCCAGCATAAGATATCCACTCGCCCTCGCCCTTTATCCAGCCCCCCTGCTCTACAGTTCTAGCCTCAAAACTCAAAAAATCTGTTTACCGTGTATTTTTTTTAAATTCGTTTTCCGTTAGCCTGCTAGCTCTAGATGTAAAACTCAAAAGTAACTTTCCGTACTTTATGAATGATATAAGTCATCTCAACAAACGGTAATGAGTTGGTTAAGAGTTTAAATTTTAGCCTGGAGACAGTTGACATTACGTTTTTATTTTTAGATTTAAAAAAAACAACAAAAAAACATCGGTTTACAGTGTATTATTTCTAGTATTATTTATTTTCCGTTAGCCTGCTATAGCTCTAGATGCTAAGTGGCCCTTTGACGAGGCCTTACCTCAAAAAATCTTTTTACAGTGTTTCGATCTATCCATTTTTTCCCGTTAGCCTGTTGGTAAATTCTGTGTATTAGCCTGACAACTCAAAGCATGTGTTGATTTAATCCGTTAGCATGCTAGTGTCTTAGCCCTAGATGCTAATGGGCCCTTTGACGAGGCCTTGCTCTTTGCGGGGCACCGGTGCGTGGATGCTGCAGTCTCGCGCCTCACATATTCCCGGGACGCCCGCCACCCCTAGCAACCCGTTCTGCCCCACGGGACCGGGGTAACCACGGGATCCAACCGCTCCCTCCAAACCGCTCTTTGGCTCGCCAGGGTGACCGGGCAGACCTGGGGGGGGGGGGGAGAGGGAGAGGAGAGAGGGGGGGAGGGACAGAGGGACAGAGGGGGAGAGAGAGAGACTATTAAGATTATTGAGAATTATGATTATATATTTTTTTAAGAAAGTATTGAAAATGCATTTAAGATATAGTAAAAACCAAATGTGAAATGTGACATATTGTTAAAAATTAAATTTAAAAGATGATAAAAAGAAGTCAAATAAATAATACTTTCGAATGGGGGCAAGGTGAAAGATGGAAAGTATCAAATTATTTTTCTGTCTGTCTGTCTGTCTGGTGTCTGTCTGTCTGTCTGTCTGTCTGTCTGTATGGTGTCTGTCTGTCTGTCTGTCTGTCGTCTGTCTGTCTGTCTGTCTGTGTCTGTCTGTCTGTCTGTCTGTCTGTCTGTCTGTCTGTCTGTATGGTGTCTGTCTGTCTGTCTGTCTGTGTCTGTCTGTCTGTCTGTCTGTCTTTGTGTGCGTGTGTGTGTGTGTGTGTGTGTGTGTGTGTGTTACCTCTGTATCCCTGTGGTCCGTCCGGTCCTGGTAAACCTTTACCTGCAACACCTGTGGCTCCTTTCCCTCCTTTCTGACCTGATCGGACAAACACACAAAGAGATCATTTACTCTTTATTTTTAACCTTTTATTTATACAGGTAATCATCATCATCAACCTTTATTTAAAGGTGCAGTGTGTAATATGACATCATCAAGGAAGTTCTACAAAGTTCTAGAATGCAACGCTCCCTGGGTAACCCCAACCCTTTAGAATAATAACAGAAGCTACGGTGGCCTTCAAGGACAAGAACAATTCTAAATTTTAAACAATGCACCTGATGACATTCCAACTATGACACTTTCAAGATGGCGGCACTAGGCCTTGGTCCAAAATATGCAGAAATATGGACATATATGAGACCCTTTCTATGGGGAAAAAAAAATATTCAAAACATTTTTTTCAGCTATTATGCACTAAATTAAACGTACTTATGGATATTATAATTATTTTCTACAAAATCTGCTGGGAAATATAACCCAACATTCTACACACTGCAGGTTTAAACAGGCAAAAATTGCTAAGAAACAACAGTCTTATTTAAGCAATGGCCTGGTAGGAGGTGAATGACCTCATGGGGGGAAAGGGGAGAGGGAGAGAACAAGACAACACTTTACTATAGCCAGTAAAATCACACATAGACAATATTAACATATTCAACATAGCAACAGAAGTTAGACAAACAGCAGTAACATACAGCATAGCAATAGATAAATGTACTAGATCACGGTGAGCTTAGACTGAAGCAGCTACAGGTGTGCTTCATACATTTTGTTAGGGCCATTTTGTTAAGAGTCTAACCGGAGACTCTTTTTCAAGGGAGACCTGTTTTCCTTTCCCAGGTTACCAGGCATTCACAAACATAATCACACACCGATAGCAGCAGCAGCAGCTACCACGCAGGGTGCAAGCTAACTATCAGGAGACATTTAGG
>CM049401.1:34260071-34272571 GCA_026929865.2 Hyperoplus lanceolatus
AAGGGAACGCAGCATTCAACTGAAACTGGAGCGCGACTTCGACCCTCACAGTTCTCAGCCACTCGCTCTGTTCGCTGATTGGACACTCAGACATCTGTTCGAGCAGGATCCCACTAATACGCCCCATCCCCAGACTGACTACTGAAGGGGAAATGAAATTTGGGCGGAAGTAGGTAGGCGGGCGGAGCCAGGCTAATATACGCTCACCCAGGAACAACAATTTTTTTCTCGCATTTTCAAGCTTTATTAGACAGTACAGAGTTGAAATGGGGAGACAGAGAGAGAGAGAGAGAGAGAGAGAGGGGGGGTGACCTGCAGTAAAGGTCCACGGGCCGGATTTGAACGCGCGACCACTGCAAAGAAGGCCAGAGCTGATATGGTACACGCTCTATCCACTACACCACCGTAGCGCCCGTTGGTCATGATTTAAGTGAATGAAACACTGTTATGAAACTTACCGTAACCCCGTCAGATCCCGTCTCTCCTTTAGCGCCCTGCAACAAAAAGAATCACGTCAGCTAAAAACACACAACATGACGAATATATAAAAAAAACTATAGTTCTATTCCAGCGTGCGTGTGTGTGTAGATGTGTGTGTGTGTGTGTGTGTGTGTGTGTGTGTGTGTGTGCGTTTGTCTGTCTGTCTGTCTGTCTGTCTGTCTGTCTGTCTGTGTGTGTATGTCTGTGTCAATGTGTCTCTGTCTGTCTGTCTGCGTGCGTGTGTGTGTGCGTGTGTGTGTGTCTGTGTGTGTATGTCTGTGTCTCTGTCTGTCTGTCTGTCTGTGTGTGTGCGTGTGTGTGTGTGTGTGTGTGTGTGTGTGTGTGTGTGTGTGTGTGTGTGTGTGTGTGTGTGTGTGTGTGTGGACCCACAGTAGGACCCATCAGACCCGTAGCTCCCAGTTCCCCCGGTATTGCAGCGTCTCCTTGCTCTCCTTCAGCTCCCTGTTTAGAAAAACAGACAAAAAAATACTCAAAACACTGGATTTTTCTTAAATCTTCATCTCTACATAACTTATTGTAAATGCTCTTTAATGACAACTAATGTATTTGGAATTTGGTAGAAATGTTGTCAGTAGTTTATATTACAAAACCCAAATGTTCATTCTACTCAAACATTATGCCTATAAATAGTAAAACGAGAGACACTGAACATTTGGAGTGCTCTCTTAATTTTTTCCAGAGCTGTGTATGGTATACATTTTATATTTTTCTTACTTCTAAATATACGGTCTTGCACATTGTAAATGGATTTTTTTTTATTCTGGACAAGTACTGGGATCATGAGAAGATATTCATTCGAATAAGACGAATAAGACTTCAACAGGACTTTTAAACTGCATGTAAACACCTTTATCCGATCTACTTCACACACAAATCGGCACATTAACGGACAAGAGAAGTCGGATAAGAACACCTAGATAATTCGTTCATTGTCGGCTTTCTCTCTGCATGTATACAGGGATCGGATATCGCAGATCGGACTTCTCGTTCTGTGCTTGTGTGCCTGCGTGTGATAGGCTACACCATGGATTATTGACGGAAGGGAACCGGACGTGGCTCTAAAACAACTTGTTGTAAGCATGGTTGAAAGGGCTACAGCGCCACCTAGCATAGTGGAGACAGCCATGCATCGGACATTTATCCGATTTCTGAAAGGCCATGTATACTCAGACAAGTGACACGGTCCGTTCGAGAGGCAAGTTCGGTATATGTCTCTTAATCCAATCTAGTTGTGCCATGGAAACGCACTGACTGACTACACCTTTAACATACTTTCACAGGTTCAAAACTCTTCACTTGGTAAAGTCCCTCAAACACAGACAGAAGTTTCACCCACAGCTTGTTGTTCAGACGGTCTGATAGTCTGTGGGGGGATTTTCTTTTAACTGTTGTGGTAGCCGAATCCCCCATGGCTTGACAAGACAAAGGTAGTAGACTGGACTTATCATCAGTGATCAGGTTTATTCAGAAGGAGATTCCATCAGACATACAGAGGATTTCAGAGTGAGCAGTAGCAGCAGGCTGAGGCCGCAGTGGCACTGTCGTTGCTAGTTAGAGAACCCGTTTATATCTGTGTGTGGGGTGTATCATGTGTTCTTAATATCTGCAAATAGACATATCGTTTCATCACAACAAGTCAAGCACATGTCCTTACAGGGATCTGACCTTAACCTTTAGATTCTATTTGCTCAGCAACTCTGGTGAATAGAGGCTATTCAAATCTACAACACTGCTTTTAGTTTGGTTTTCAGTTTGTCAGTACTGAAGAATGTATGTGATTATTCGCAGAAGACAGAACTAGAGTCACTGAACTTTAAGATTTGGTATTGTAATAATAAAATACTTCAATGATAACAGCTGTAAAAAGTATATCTCAATCATTTGTTTGTTCACTGTTTTTAGTCAGATGTAAATGTAATGTACGCATCATTTGTGAGATATCACCAAATTTGACAACAAGCCTTCTCCAGAATCACTGACTCCACCTTTAAGTTGAAAGTCTGTAAGTTCTGCTGTAGGAATGTCATGACATTAACAAAGTGGGAAGAGAGAATAAACATAAAAAAACACACTCAGGTTTCCCTAGAAGACAGACAGACACACACACACACACACACACACACACACACACACACACACACACACACACACACACACACACACACACACACGACACACAAAGAGTATGTCCCAGTCATACACATAGTGACTGTATGTCTGTCTGTGTGATTGTGGTTTCACAGTTGAGTATTTAAAAAATTCCAACCACAAAGAAATCTCATTATGACTAAAAGTAAAAGTGAAATTAGTGTGAGAAATAAACCAGCTGCCTTTGTCTGCATCAATCCCATGTTTTATATTCATAGTCATTCAGATCTGATGCTGGTAAACCTGCAGTGTGTAGAATTTTGGGTTTTATTTCCTAGCAGATTTTGTAGAAAGTAATTATAATATCCATAAGTACATTTAATTTAGTGCATAATAGCTGAAAAAATTTTTTTTTTTTTTCCCCCTTAGAAAGGGTCTCATATATGTCCATATTTCTGCATATTTTGGACCAAGGCCTAGTGCCGCCATCTTGACAGTGTCATAGTTGGAATGTCATCAGGTGCATTGTTTAAAATTTAGAATTGTTCTTGTCCTTGAAGGCCACAGTAGCTTCTGTTATTATTCTAAAGGGGTGGGGTTACCCAGGGAGCGTTGCATTCTAGAACTTTGTAGAACTTTCTTGATGATGTCATATTACACACTGCACCTTTAAATAGAGGATTTACTAAATGATAAAGTGATTTTGACAACAAGCGTTCTCCAGAATCACTGACTCCACCATTAAGTTGACCTTTAAGTCTGTAAGTTCTGCTAAAAGGAATGTCATGACATTAACAAAGTGGGAAGTGAGAATAAACATAAAAAGCACACTGAGGTTTCCCTAGAAGACAGACAGACAGACAGACAGACACACACACACACACACACACACACACACACACACACACACACACACACACACACACACACTAGAGAATAAGGAAGTTTTGAGGATTTCGTTGGGATTCGCATAATGACGTGTGAAAACATAAAGCACAGAGAGAAGACTTATTTAACTCTGTCATCATTGCACTGTGTGGCTGAAGAATGTGGCCAAAATAATTCTACTTTTAAAGCTCTATGAAATCAGCCCTGAATCTTAATTATGTTTTTTTTGGCATTTTTATGCTTTATTGATAGTGCAGAGACAGAGTTGAAATGGGGCAGAGAGGGGAGTGACATGCAGAGAACGACCGCGGGCTGGAATCGAACCGGGGTCCGCTGCTGGCCGAGGCCCATGGGGGGGGGGACGCCCTACCAACTGAGCTAAGGGCGCCCCTTAATTTGCAACTTTTAACCCAAATAAAACATGAAACGTTACTTATTAATTTTCCTAATTTCAAGTCGAGACACTGCAGTTGAATAGGGATAAAACATTTTTACCTTCTAGATATCATCATGACACTTCACCAGTTGATTACTGACATTAAAACAATTATTTTCTGTAATACAATTTTCCCAGAAATGTTTGAATGAATACGAAAATTCGGCGATATCTAACTAATTAAGTGTGAAATTTGAGAATCTTTATAAAAAAAATATATATATCTAATGTTGGTTAAAGGTGCAGTGTGTAATATGACATCATCAAGAAAGTTCTACAAAGTTCTAGAATGCAACACTCCCTGGGTAACCCCAACCCTTTAGAATAATAACAGAAGCTACAGTGGCCTTCAAGGACAAGAACAATTCTAAATTTTAAACAATGCACCTGATGACATTCCAACTATGACACTTCCAAAATGGCGGCAACTGGTTTTGGTCCAAGAAATGGAGAAATATGGACATATATGAGACCCTTTCTAAGGGGAAAATAAATAATTCTACATTTTTGTTTCAGCTATTATGCACTAAATTAAACGTACTTATGGATATTATAATTACTTTCTACAAAATCTGCTAGGAAATAAAACCCAAAATTCTACACACTGCAGCTTTAAAGCCAGTGTTCGAATGTTAATCGCTACTTAATTCTTACAACATATTAGAGTACATAGTTTTTAAAGAAGTCTTGAAAATTCCTTTTTTCAGCAAAAATGCATTTATTTTGTTTAAACTAAATTAAAATGTACCAGCTGCTTTATCAGCCGCTGAACAGACTGTAAGCTCAAACATCTCAGGGCAATGTTTCAGTAAGATCAAATCAAAATCAAAGTTTTATTTGTATAGCCCAGAATCACAAATACATTTGCCTCAGTGGGCTTTACATTTCATACAATATAATACAATATGACACCCTGCCCTTATCTATCTATCTATCTATCTATCTATCTATCTATCTATCTATCTATCTATCTATCTATCTATCTATCTATCTATCTATCTATCTATCTATTTATCTGCCCTTACACCCTTAGCTCGGCTGAGAAAAAACTCCCAGTAAAAACCCTTTACCGGGATTAAAAAAAAATTAGTAATCTCAGGGAGAGTTGACAGAGTAAGGGATCCCTCTCCCAGGACGGACATACTGCAATAGATGTCATAAGTAGAGAAAAATCACGAAGGAATTTGATCATTGACCAGGTGTTTACATGGTAATACTAAAGTAAAGTGTGAATAATGAATAGTGTGGATGCAGGAAGATCCGTCTCTTTGATTGATAATTATCCACAACACTTCCAGTAAAAAGCTGAAGGTGTTTTTATGCTCGAGGGCAGTTAGAATAATCCTGTCACACTGTCGTTACAGTAAACTGTGTCTAACCGCAAAGCAAAACCGGCTTCTCTGCTTTCTATTCACAAACTTCCTCCCTCCACTAGACTGACTGGAAATAGCCTGGCACCGCCCGCCTACATACTTGCTCTTCATTGTCATTTCCCTTCAGTAGTCAGTCTGGGTCTGCGGTATATTCGCTGGTTTTCTCCGGACAAGATTTTCTACCGGTCCAATCAGTGAACAGAGGGAGTGGCTGAGAACAATGACGTTGAGGTCGTGCGCCAGTTTCAGTTGTAGTCAGAAGCCGGCGCATGAGATAACGTCACGACCAAACGTGTGGTCAAAATGAAACTTTTCCTTAGTGCTGAGATCAAACAGGTGGAGTCAGTGATTCTGGAGAACGCTTGTTGTGATCATGAACTTTTTTGGTCAGAATCAGTGAATATCTCCTCATGATGTGTGTGTGTGTGTGTGTGTGTGTGTGTGTGTGTGTGTGTGTGTGTGTGTGTGTGCGCTGAAACAGAATCCAGTGTTAATACACAGCCTAGGAGGCGCTATAAACTGTGTGTCAATGTTCATACTTAATACTTGCCGAAAAGTTGAAGCATTAGCTTAATACTGTTACATATTTACATTCTTTTTTATATTTATTTATTTGTTTGTTTGTTTGTTTGTTTGTTTGTTTGTTTGTTTGTTTATTTGTCTATCTATCTATCTATCTGTCTGTCTGTCTGTCTGTCTGTCTGTCTGTCTGTCTGTCTGTCTGTCTGTCTGTCTGTCTGTCTGTCTGTCTGTCTGTCTGTCTGTCTGTCTGTCTGTCTGTCTGTCTGTCTGTCTGTCTATCTATCTGTCTGTCTGTCTGTCTATCTATCTATCTATCTATCTATCTATCTATCTATTTATTTATTTATTTTTATCCCTCAGGATCTTATCAATCTTTTTAAATGTATTATTTATATTATTATTATTTATTTTTTTATTCTAATTAATTAGACTTATTAACAAACATATTACTTGCAAACAAACATGAAACAAACAAAACCTGATTCCCGGTTTGACTCACCCCAGCTCCCACTCTGCCTCTGCGACCTTTCACTCCACCGTCTCCCTTACTGCCCTGCACAAACACAACACACGTTAACGTACATTCATATATACACAGTACATATTCATACAGTACACACTGTTCATTCATATATACACAGTACATATTCATACAGTACATACTGTACATTCATATATACAGTACATTCAACGCTGTACGTCCAGGTTTTTTTTTCTTAGCAGTAGAATTAACAACTGAAACATTTCTTGGGCTCTTCTTGGGGATTTTTCTGAGCTCCTGCACCAATGTCGTGTGATAGATAGATGGATAGATAGATAGATAGATAGATAGATAGATAGATAGATAGATAGATAGATAGATAGATAGATAGATAGATAGATAGATAGATAGATAGATAGATAGATAGATAGATAGATAGATAGATAGATAGATAGATAGATAGATAGATAGATAGATAGATAGATAGATAGATAGATAGATAGATATAGATAGATAGATAGATAGATAGATAGATAGATAGATAGATAGATAGATAGATAGATAGATAGATAGATAGATAGATAGATAGATAGATAGATAGATAGATAGATAGATAGATAGATATAGATAGATAGATAGATAGATAGATAGATAGATAGATAGATAGATAGATAGATAGATAGATAGATATAGATAGATGGGGGAGGGAGGTGGTTTGATTTATTATTCAATTCAAATTGTTGAAAAAACTCAAAGGGTTGTGCAAAAAAAAAACCTAAAAAGCAGACTGGTGTGTTTTGGCGTGACCAATATGGGATGTTTAGACTCAAATATCACACGCCTACCCCGTCAGGCATGTCCGGACCAGCAGTTGCTCATTTCCTTGCAATACTGAAAACGATTGAATTTTTTTCTAGTTGACGTCACCAGTGCAAAACATTTCCAGGAAGGAACATTCTTATCCAATCAGAAAGCTCGAAATACACGGAAAATTACTGTTTAATCATTCTGGAAAAATGGCAGGTTTCAAGTCTAATATTCAAGGCAACTGTCTTCACTAGATCACAAGTTATTATAAACAAAGAGAGATGCCTTAAATATTTATTTTTTTTTTTTTTTTTTTTTTTTTTTTTTTTTTTTTTTTTATAATATAGAAAGAGGAGAGAAAAGGGGGAGAGAGAGGGGGAAAAGCAAAAAACGACCCCCGCGGGGGGGGGCCCCCCCCCCCGCGGCTGCCGGCCGCCGCCCAGGGGAACAGGGGTGGATTCAGGGACCAACCCAACCACCCCAATAATTTTAAAAAAAATTAACAAAATTGTATCATTAATGTGATTGTTAAATTATTATTATCATTCGCCGTGGGGTAAGAGCTATTACCGTGAGCAGCGGAGAATTCAGATTCACAACCTTAAAAATCTCTGAAAATCTTTGGAGATGTCCAAAAAAGGGAAAAATACTGATAAGGGGAAGGAGGAAGACAAAGATTATGCGGAAGAGATGAAAAAACAGTTGGCAGACTTGATGAAAGAAATGAAAAGTGAGAGGGAGACGGAGCGAGCACTGCTGAAAAGTGAGAGGGAGACGGAGCGAGCACTGCTGAAAAGTGAGAGGGAGACGGAGCGAGCACTGCTGAAAGCTGAGCTGGCTGGGATTATGGAAGAATGGATTGGGCGTTTGGATGCAAAAATTGAAGAAAAACTGTCTGCTGGTCTGAAGCCAATGTCGATCGAATTGAAGGAACTTCAAGCTGTGAATGTGAGGAAAGATCAGCTCTTGAAAGAGCTTGGAGATAAAATTGATGACCAAGATCAACAATCAAAAAACAGAGATGTGATACTGTCCGGTATGGATATTAAACCTTGGTCGTATGCAGCTGCCGTGAGGGGGGATGATGAGGGAGATACAAGGAATGTGTCGGTGGAAAACCAGGTTGAAAAGTTCCTGAGAAGCAAAGGCATTAGTCTGGATCTGGAGAGCGTGGAGTCTTGTTTTCTTCTCCCGAAGGGAAAATTCGCCAATAAGCGTGCTGTCATTCTGAAATTTGTGAGTAGAAAGCATAAGATAAATCTGCTAAGTCAAGGCAAGAAGCTTAAAGGTGAACAAATTGGACTGAGTGAAAACTTAACCAAGAGAAATGCTAACCTGGCCTACCAAGCGAGAGGGTTAAAAAAAGGTGGACGGGTCCAACAAACATGGACAAGAGATGGAAGAATCTTCATCAAAATGAATGGAGCTACACCCGAAGAAACCAAAATTGTGCAAATCAGAACGGAGGAGGATCTGGTTCAATTCCGGAGGGATGAGGACCCAAGCAGCTTGAATGAGCAACACAACTGATGGGATAAATTATCATGATAGTCTGGAGTTATCAGCTAATCTTTACGAGGATCCTACATCATCGGACCAAAATGACATTATTGACCCTGATAATCATTTCTACAATAGAAGGAAAATAGACTGTCAGTATCATACAGAGGATCATTTCACCAGTTGCTTTCAATCAATTGGGAAATTGTCCATAATTCATTTTAATAGCAGAAGTCTCTACACAAATTTTTCGCATATTAAGGAATACTTACAGAAATTCTCCAACCCATTCAACATCATTGCAGTGTCAGAAACATGGATTAAGGATGGCAAATGCATGGACTTTGATCTTAAGGGGTATAAACTGGTTTGTGTCAACAGAATTAACAAGAGAGGGGGAGGAGTGGCCCTTTTCGTTGATGAAAATATAAGGTTTGAAATCGTAAATAACATGTGTGCTGCAATTGATAATCTAATGGAATGTGTGACTATTGAAATTCAAACGAATGAGAAATGTTTAATTATCAGCTGTGTGTACAGATCACCCGATTCAAAAGTGGAAGACTTTATAGAATATGTGGGAGAATTATTTTCTAAGGTTAACCAAAAGAAGATATTTATCTGTGGGGATACTAACATTGATTTACTTAAAATTACTCCTCTGACTGAGGAATTTTTAAATACACTGAACGTGATGGGCCTACAGCCCTTAATTACAAGGCCAAGCAGGATTACAATAAATAGTGCTACATTAATAGACAACATATTTACGAATGTTATGGGGGATGTAACAGATAGTGGACTATTGATAAACGACATAAGTGACCATTTACCTGTATTTGCTATATACGATTGGAAACAAAAGTTGCAAATTAGACCAAACAAAGATGTATATGTTAGGTTGGAGACTGAGGAGAGGATAGAGACATTGAAAAATGATTTATTGTCGCAAAATTGGGACTGCGTTTACAAGGAGAAGGATGTTAATGTAAGTTTTGGATTATTCTTGGAGGTATTTCAAAGGCTGTATGAGAAAAATTGTCCACTAAAAAAAAGGGCCTTTAAGCAAAGACAGAATAAACAGTGGCTAACTAAATCCTTGAAAAATGCTTGTAAAAAAAAAAAATACATTGTACAAACGATTCATAACAGCAAGGACACCACAGGCTGAGTTAAAATACAAAACCTATCGTAACAAACTAAATATCATCCTCAGAGACTGTAAAAAAAAATATTTTTGCAAGCTCTTAGAAACAAATGCAAATTACCCTAAAAAACTGTGGGATGTTGTGAACACAGTATTGAGAAATGACAGCAAAATACATAATTATCCTGAGTATTTCCATGAAAATAACGTTAAGTTGGAAAACATGAATACCGTGGCGAATAAACTAAACAATTTTTTTGTTATGGTTGGTCCGAATTTGGCCATGGGTATCCGCGACAGGTGTATGGGGGAGTCTTGGGAACAGGAAGACTACATTCAACAATCCATGTTTCTTAAGCCAGTCAAGGCCATCGAGATTAGTGAGATTTTACTGGGAATGCAACCGAAGGCATCAAGAGACTCACTGGGGCTTAACATGAAAATAATAAAAGCTGTGCAAGAAAGTATTCTTCAACCTTTAACACATATTTGTAACTTATCTTTTCAAACAGGAATTTTTCCTTGTAGTATGAAAATAGCTAAGGTTATACCAATACATAAGAATGGAGATGAACACTCATTTACAAATTATAGACCAGTCTCAATTTTGCCTCAATTTTCTAAAATTTTGGAAAAGCTATTTAACAACAGATTAGATGATTTCATTAATAAACATCAAATTCTTTATAATAGCCAATTTGGCTTTAGAAAGAATCATTCCACGGCGCTGGCCTTGGCTGAATCGATTGAAATCATTAGTAATGCTATAGATCACAAATCATACTGTATAGGAATTTTTATAGACCTTAAAAAAGCTTTTGACACTATAAATCACAAGATCCTTATCAATAAGCTGGAGAATTATGGCATTAGAGGTATAGCACGGGACTGGGTCAGAAGTTATTTACAGGACAGGAAACAATATGTGAAATTAGGGGAGATCACATCGACTTGCTTGGATATTGTTTGTGGGGTCCCTCAAGGGTCAATTTTAGGGCCGAAATTATTCCTGCTTTACATAAATGATATTTGGAAAGTTTCGAAGGTCTTAAAGTTAATTTTATTCGCTGATGACACAAACATCTTCTATTCGGGGCATGATCTGAGTAAAATGGTTGAGACTGTAAACATTGAATTGACTAAGTTACATGGGTGGTTAAACCGAAATAAGTTATCATTAAATTTGGAAAAAACTAAATTCATGTTGTTTGGTAGGAGAGCAGCAGATGTCGCTGTGAAAATCCAGGTAAATGGGACAGATATTGAAAGGGTCAAGCAACACAAAGTACTAGGGGTAATAATGGATGACAAGTTAAGTTGGAAACCACAAGTTAGCCATCTTAGGGGCAAAATAGCCAGGAGTATTTCTATACTTTGGAAAGCACAACATTGTTTCAATCAAAAGGCCTTACTTGTATTATACTGGTCTTTAGTTTCCCCACATCTGCATTACTGTGTTGAGGTGTGGGGAAACACTTACAAAGGTACATTGTACCCATTGGAGATCCTTCAAAAAAGGGCAATACGAATAATATATCAAGCAACTTACAGGGCACACACTAATAACTTCTTTATTGATGGTAGAATTCTCAAATTACGGGACATAGTAAGTTACCACACCGCACAAATGATGTACAAGGCTTCAAAAAAAGCCTTCCTGTCAGTTTACAAGCAATGTTTGAAGACAGAGGAGTCTCGCATGATTTAAGAAGAAAAAGAAAATTCATAGAGAAAAACATACGGACCACACTTAAGTCATTTTCGATTTCTGTAAAGGGTATTAAATTATGGAATGAACTTGATGAAGATATCACAGGGAGTTGCAGTTTGCGAAATTTCAAAATAATGTATGTCTCTAAAATTATGGAAAATTATAGACTGTATGCAGAGCACTAAGAAACGGATAAAAGGTGGTTGGCACTTTCATAACATTATTGTAAAAGATAGGTCAGCAGAATGAGTTGTTTGGGTTTGAATACTTTTGCAGTTGTGTTTAGACTACCAGATAATGACATTGAAAAGGCCACAATAAAAGGGCAAAACAAACTCTGCATTGTCAGAAACTCAGAACGGAGCAGAACTGATCTTAAAAGCTGAAGCAAGTGGATTAATCATGGAACTGCTAAATTGGTCTCTAAATGCAAATGTATATAGATATATATACTTAATCCTTGTGTACTTTCTTCCTTTTATTTTTATTTTTATTTTTATTTTTTATTTTTCTCTTATTTTTTACTTTTCATTATTTTCTTTTTTCCTGTTTTCTTTTCTTTTCTGTGATCAGTAAATGTGAATCTGATTTTGAATCTGATGAAAGTGGGGGCGGGACTCGATAAGCCTTAGGCTTCTTCCGTCACCCTTCGGGCAATACTAATTAAGATTTATGATGTGAATGAGATAATTTGTGTATTGTGTGAAATTGTCCGAAAGAAATAAATAAATAAATAAATAAAATTGTTAACGCGTGTATCAGTGTATTGGTGCCGTTATATCCGTTACCTTGGGGCCGAAGACTCCAGGTTCACCCATCACGCCAGTGACTCCAGCGGATCCCTGAGGAGACACAGTGGAATGAAGGTTTGCATTACGTGGCACTGATTAATCCTCTGTTCTGATTGGTCAATCACGGCATTCTACAGGTCAGGTCAAGACAGACCGCTGTCAAGGGTATAATGACCGTTGCTAAGGACCTATACGTCATAGTTTTGATGGATAGACGTCCACAAACAGGGATATACTCGTTCAGAAAACAAAGGA
>CM049401.1:34292571-34295071 GCA_026929865.2 Hyperoplus lanceolatus
TATGGGTGTCTGTGTGTGTGTGTGAGAGTGAGTGTGTGTGCGCGTGGGGGTGTCTGTGTGTGTGTGTGTGTGTTGGGGTTGTGTCTGTGTGTTTGTGTGTGTGTGTGTGGAGGGGGTGTGGGCGTCTGTGTGTGTGTGTGTGGAGGGGATATGGGTGTCTGTATGTGTGTGTGTGTGAGAGAGAGTGAGTGTGTGTGTGTGGGGGGGGTGTCTGTGAGTGTGTGTGTGTGCGTGTGTGTGTCTGTCTGTGAGTGTATGTGTGTGTGTGTGAGAGTGTGTGTGTGTGTGTGTGTCAGCAGGGTGAGAAATACCTGACGCACAATCCAGAATCCACCATAGAAAGACATAGAGAGAGAGAGGGAGTAACTGCACAGTAGCTACGAGGAACTTTTAAATATTTCTGAAACAGTCTCATTTTTCCTCTGATGATCATGAATTACATGTAACAGCAAACGAGACCATCAGTGTAAAGAATGCTATTTTTATATAGTTTTTCTTAATGCCTTTGTCATGGGTATACGCTCACCCAGGAACAACAGCTGGCGTGGTAAAAACACTACATCATCAGAGGGAAAATAATTACTGTTTCTGAAATATTTCAAAGTTCCTCGTAGCTACTTTAAAGGGGCAGTGTGTAATATGACATCATCAAGAAAGTTCTACAAAGTTCTAGAATGCAACGCTCCCTGGGTAACCCCAACCCTTTAGAATAATAACAGAAGCTACAGTGGCCTTCAAGGACAAGAACAATTCTAAATTTTAAACAATGCACCTGATGACATTCCAACTATGACACTTTCAAGATGGCGGCACTAGGCCTTGGTCCAAAATATGCAGAAATATGGACATATATGAGACCCTTTCTAAGGAAAAAAAAATATTCAAAACATTTTTTTCAGCTATTATGCACTAAATTAAATGTACTTATGGATATTATAATTACTTTCTACAAAATCTGCTAGGAAATAAAACCCACAATTCTACACACTGCAGCTTTAAGGCAACATACTGCAGGGGAATAGAGTAAAACATTTCTACCTTATAGATATCACCATGAAACTTCACCAGTTGATTACTGACATTAAAACTATGCTTTCTTGTATTGCAATGTTACCCAGAAATGCACATTTGGCAATATCTATCTAATAATCGCACGTTTGCAACTTCAAAATCAAAAACAAGATGTTGGATAAAGCGTTAAATTCTTTATTTCATTTTCTACAACACATTAAAGAGTCCCACGTTTTCACTGAACAGATTTTGGATACAGCCTTTGTACAAACACTTCTTTACTTATGATCCAAATTTGTGAAGAACAAAAAGTTGGGGGCGCCCTTAGCTCAGTTGGTAGGGCGTCCCCCCCCCCATGGGCCTCGGCCAGCAGCGGACCCGGGTTCAATTACAGCCCGCGGTCGTTCTCTGCATGTCACTCCCCTCTCTGCCCCATTTCAACTCTGTCTCTACACTATAAAAAAAAATATCTTAAAAAAAAAAAAACCAAAAGTTAAAAATATTGTTGGTTACCAAAACGTTATTCACATTCATTTTGACGTCAATTTGAGTCCGTTGTGGTTGTGTCTGTGAGTTTGAGTAGGCGAGAAATGCCCGGATGAGTACTAACTTCCGGGAAGATTTTGTGTATGGATCGATAGGTTACTTTTCCTACTCAACACACGCCCCACAATGCATTGCGTCTTTTCAAACGACACAGAAGTTTTTTTTTTAAATTCTATATTGCTTCTGTATTCTTCAGTGTAAACGGTCCGACGAACCTCGCATACACAATGGATGGTTAAGTAGACAGTATGTAGGAGGTAGGACGTTAGTAGGGCTTTTAGTATGTAGTATATACATGTTGAGTATGTAGGAGGGAGGACGTTAGTAGGGCTTTTAGTATGTAGTATATACATGTTGAGTATGTCGGAGGGAGGACGTTAGTAGGGCTTTTAGTATGTAGTATATACATGTTGAGTATGTAGGAGGGAGGACGTTAGTAGGGCTTTTAGTATGTAGTATATACATGTTGAGTATGTAGGAGGGAGGACGTTAGTAGGGCTTTTAGTATGTAGTATATACATGTTGAGTATGTAGGAGGGAGGACGTTAGTAGGGCTTTAACATCACAGCGTAAATTTGACCAGTGGAAGTCCCAGTGACCTTTGACCTCTGTTGTCTCTGCTCAATCACTTCTCCTTTTCTCTCTCGTCTTTTTTCTTCTTTTTCTTTTTCTTGCGGTCGTGGTGATGGTCGTCAGGGGAACGGGAATCCCTGAGGAGATCAACACAAACAGACAGATTTATGACCGACGAAAGCGGACAGGTTCCCGCCAATAAGGGTACTAGGGTAGCCTGGCAGCGCCCGCCTACATACCTCCGCTCAATTTTCATTTCCCTTCAGTAGTCAGTCTGGGTCTGCGGTATATTCTTAGGTTTTCTCTTGACAGATTTCTGCCGGTCCAATCAGCAAACAGAGGGAGTGGCTCAGAAGCCGGCGCATGACAT
>CM049401.1:34300071-34307571 GCA_026929865.2 Hyperoplus lanceolatus
TAAACAGTATGTAGTTAGGATGCAGTATGCTACACTTGGGACATACTTTTACTTATTTATTTCATCCTAACATGGCTCCTTGATCTTGCCTCTTGCTTTTATATCCGTCTCATCCCCGTTTGTTTTCATACGGAGGCTTCGTCGATGTGACGTCACTTCCGGTGCGCACTGGATTGTGGGTCAGAATCGCCCCAAATAGGATGCACTTTTTTAACACTAAAAGTCTCGGCTGGATGTAGTAGTAGGGCATCCGGGTATTTTTAGCATACAAAATCTACCTTGGCCAAAAAGAAACCGGGACATCCTAAATCTTTTTCTACAGGGAGAGAGAAAGTAGGGAGAGAGAGAGAGAGAGGGAGGGGAGAGAGAGAGGGAGAGGAGAGGGAGGAGAGGGAGAGGGAAGGAGAGGACGAGGGAGAGAGAGGGAGAGAGAGAGAGAGAGAGAGAGAGAGACACACACCTTGCCAGAAGACTCCCTCCATCTTCATCATTGGGGCAGCAGAGCGGGCCTTCTGGATGATCTGGTGCTGTGTGCTTTTATCTGAATGGAAAAAAACATGATTTATTTTTAAATATATATAGGGGAAGGTGGGGTGATTTGTGCAACTTTTTACTCAAAGTGATTTTAAAGTGAGGCCTTGACAGTTATGTCTCCAACTCAAATATGTACATATATTTCAGGATGTTGTGCATCCCTGGCAATAAAAACTTTGGATCTGGAATAAACTGTTTAAGAAATATAATTTTGAAAAAAAGTTTTTGTGGGTCATTGTGTCACAATGACAAAGTCACCACCATCATCTTTCTGGCCATCTGAACTCTCATCAGTGGTGTTATGTGGAATGGAGATGTCAAGTGTCTCCTGAACTACTGTAGACTATCACTTTCTTTTGGTGACCAGCGTATACAGCCATGCCACTGGCACAACTCTCAGAAATGTACTTTGCACTAGTTGCTCCGTGCTTGTGGAACCAACTGCCACCTGACAAATGTGATTCCCCCTACATTTCTGCCTTTAAATCAAGGCTCAAAACCCATATGTACACCCTGGTGTTTCCTCCCCATTAACTATCTTACCTCTGCACTACTATCTGTGTTTATGTGGATGTATGGGCTTTACGTCTTTTATTTTGGTTATTGTTATTTTACCTTCATTGTTTACCTACTGAATGCACTATGTACAGCACTTTGGACAGTGCAAACTGTCATAAATGTGCTTTTATAAATACATTTTATTACTTACTTACTTATAACTCACCTAGGCCCTTCCGCACAAATCACCCCATCCCCAGAATTTTGGATAATAGGCATGATGCAGCAATTTAGGGTTGACATTGTGCTAACTATATAGACTCAAAGTGTAGCATACCAAAGCACTAAAACATGTGTCAAATGTTTTCAAACGTGTCTATAATTGTTCAGACACAATAATCAAAAACCTTGATCATGGAAATTTTACTTTGAAAGGCAAAACACAGTTTTTGAGCTTAAATGTGCTTATATCTTATTCCTTGTGTCTCCCTTCTTTACAGGATGAGTCAAATGGATGGCTCTTCTTAAATATGTGGTCACATTTCCAATTTCTTCCACGGTTTTCTAGAAACAAGGGGTTTTGCAACTTCCAAAATGCACAAATCACCCCACCTTCCCCTATATATATTTTTGGCATTTTTATGCTTTATTGACAGTGCAGAGAGACAGAGTTGAAATGGGGCAGAGAGGGGAGTGACATGCAGAGAACGACCGCGGGCTGGAATCGAACCCGGGTCCGCTGCTGGCCGAGGCCCATGGGGGGGGGGGGGGGGGTGGGGGACGCCCTACCAACTGAGCTAAGGGCCCATGGGGGGGACGCCCTACCAACTGAGCTAAGGGCCCATGGGGGGGACCCCCTACCAACTGAGCTAAGGGCCCATGGGGGACGCCCTGAGCTGGGCCCATGGGGGGGGACCCTACCAACTGAGCTAAGGGCCCATGGGGGGACGCCCTACCAACTGAGCTAAGGGCGCCCCCACAGAGAAGATTTCCTAAGGTATATTCTTCTGATCAATAAACAAACAAACAAACAGACATTGTCCCGGTCTCCATAGTAACAGTGACTCACCAATTATGAATGTCTTGACGCTGGTGTTCTCATAACACACAGAGGGGTCGATCATCTCTGCCTGCACACACAGAGAGACAAGAACATATTAGTGTGTGTGTGTGTGTGTGTGTGTGTGTGTGTGTGTGTGTGTGTGTGTGTGTGTGTGTGTGTGTGTGTGTGTGTGTGTGTGTGTGTGTGTGTGTGTGTGTGTCTGTGACTGCATATGTGTGTGTGTGTGTGTGTGTGTGTGTGTGTGTGTGTGTGTGACTGCATATGTGTGTCTGTGACTGCATGTGTGTGTGTGTGTGTGTGTGTGTGTGTGTGTGTGTGTATGTGTGTGTGTGTGTGTGTGTGTGTGTGTGTGTGTGTGTGTCTGTGACTGCATATGTGTGTCTGTGACTGCATATGTGTGTGTGTGTGTGTGTGTGTGTGTGTGTGTGTGTGTGTGTGTGTGTGTGTGTGTGTGTGAGTGAGTGAGTGAGTGAGTCTGTGACTGCATATGTGTGTGTGTGTGTGTGTGTGTGTGTGTGTGTATATAATGTGTGTTTCTGAGATGTGTGTGTAGTACCTGCTCCTCCTTGGTGTATCCCATCTTGCTCAGTCTGCAGGAGGCCTTGTGTCTCTCCATGGTCCTCACTGGGACTCTGTGGTGGGGGTCGAACGGACACTGCTCCATCGGCTCCTTACAACACACCAAGATATTAGCTATAAATAAGACCCTTTAAAGGTGCAGTGTGTAATATGACATCATCAAGAAAGGTCTACAAAGTTCTAGAATGCAACGCCCCCTCCCTAGCCCCCACCCCTTTAGAATAATAACAGAAGCTACAGAGGCCGACAAGGACAAGAACAATTCTACATTTTAAACAATGCACCTGATGACATTCCAACTATGACACTTTCAAGATGGCGGCACTAGGCCTTGATCCAAAATATGGACAAATATGAGACCCTTTATAAGGGAAAAAATAATAATTTAAAAAAAAAATTTCAGCTATTATGCACTAAATTAAATGTACTTATGGATATTATAATTACTTTCTACAAAATCTGCTAGGAAATAAAACCCCAAATTCTACACACTGCAGGTTTAAATATACTCAGACATTTCAGACAAAACACACACACATATATATATACAGTCAGCCAGTCACATAACAACACACACATATTCTCTCTCTCTCTCCCTCCCTTTCTCTCTCTCCCTCTCTCTCCTTCTCCTTCTCCCTCTCTGTCTCTCTCCCCCCTCTCCCTCTCTGTCTCTCTCCCCCCTCTCCCTCTCTGTCTCTCTCCCCCCTCTCCCTCTCTGTCTCTCTCCCCCCTCTCCCTCTCCCTCCCTCTCTCACACACACACTTGAACTGATATTTTAAAGCACACGCCAGAACAACATTGTTTGTCTGTTGATTCAGCTCCACAAAACTCTCTCTGTATTTCTCAGTAGTAGCAGCGTTCACAAACTGGTGTCGTAGATAGATAGATAGATAGATAGATAGATAGATAGATAGATAGATAGATAGATAGATAGATAGATAGATAGATACATAGATAGATAGATAGATAGATAGATAGATAGATAGATAGATAGACAGACAGACAGACAGACAGACAGACAGATAGATGGGGTTAACGTACCTGTTTGTAGTCCGGCGACCATCCCAGCATTTCAAACACATCGTTGAGCTGCTTTTGACATTTTTCCGTGAACTCTTCCAACTCCTTCAGGCGGTCCAATCTGTCCTGAACGGTTTCGGTTTTCAATTCCGACATTTTAACGTTTTTGAATAGAAATTAGATGAAAAATTCGCCGCGAAGTCATCGATGTTTTGTCTTCGGAGTGTCTGTGGAAGCCATTTTGGGCGCGGGGTTATGACGTATACCAGGGACGTTTGGCTGAAGAACAACGCAATGCATTCTGGTAGTTGAAGTCCACTATATTTAAAACAATTACAATAAATAAACAACAACTACTAAACTATGTACAAATAAATACTATAACATTTTAATTTCCAATCATATAGATAGATATGGATGGATAGATAGATAGATAGATAGATAGATAGATAGATAGATAGATAGATAGATAGATAGATAAAAGGGGGGGGGGAGGGGGCGGTGGATGGATGGTGGATGGTGATGGATGATAGATAGATAGATAGATAGATAGATAGATAGATAGATAGATAGATAGATAGATAGATAGATAGATAGATAGAGTACATTTTATTAGGTTTGCATTTTTATCAAATAAAGCCACAAGACCCAAGACATACTTATTAATTTTTTATGAACATCATGACAAAGATTCATCTACACAACGAAAGTGTTAGTTAAACAAATATAAAATACAAGCAAAATGTGATATGTCATGTTCTCTTATTGACCAGTGAACAGTTGCTTAAATTGTTCATAACAAATAGATACACAGGATGTCACAGACAAAACAACAGTGATAGGTTAGGTTAGGTTAAAGCCGCTATGAGGAACTTTTTAAATATTTCTGAAACAGTCTCATTTTTCCTCTGATGATCATGAATTACATGTAACAGCAAAACGAGACCTACAGTGTAAAAGAATGCTATTTTTATATAGTTTTTCTTAATGCCTTTGTCATGGGGTATACGCTCACCCAGGAACAACAGCTGGTGTGGTAGAAACACTACCGCTTTTGTCCAAAGGGGGGCGCTAGAATTAACACACACTGAAAGTTCCTCAGAGCACCTTTAAAGTACATATTACAAATACAATTTTTTTTGGGAGAAATATATGGATCATATTCTTTGCTCATGTGGGAAACAGTTGGTCGTCCAAATCATCTGAATACACGTCCTCGGTTCTGAGAAGAGAAAATACATCGAACTTTTATATTTATTATACTCATTTTACACACACACACACACACACGCACACGCACACGCACGCACACACACACACACACACACACACACACACACACACACACACACACACACACACACACACACACACACACACACACACACACACACACACACACACACACACACACACACACACACTTTTATTTATCTATTAATCTAAACCAAACATACAGTTACTATTATCTATCTATCTATCTATCTATCTATCTATCTTCTATCTCTCTCACTCTACTACTACTCACTATCTAGCTATCGCGACGATCTGTCGCGTCTGTCTGTCTGTCTGTGTGTCTTTGGACCTTTTCTGCAGGTCATCCCCCCTCTCTCTCTCTCTCTGTCTCTCTCTCTCTGTCTCCCCATTTCAACTCTGTACTGTCTAATAAAGCTTGAAAATGCCCAAAAAAAAAAAATCTTTAAAAATAAAAGTAATATAAAGTTGACTGATGAGCATTAACTGTCGTTCCTGCGTTTGGTTTCTCACATTATTTCTATGGTGTCTTCAACAGCGAGTTCCTCCACCAGCTGCACCCCAACCACCACGCTCCTCCTCACTGTGAACCACACCACCACACCGGTACAAGACATTTATGTGTATACTATTTCTTGTTCTTTAAATATTACTCATAACTGACAGTTGAACGGTTTCAGGGGGTAAATTGAAGACTCACTTGTTTTGGGTTTAGGCATCTGTGTAACCTCTGTCTTTTGGTAACACTTTACAATAAGGTACAAAAAGAGTAGTTACCCTTTTAAAAAGGTAAACTGACCTTTTTTGAAAGATAAACTTGTTTAAGAAAACTTTTTGACCCTGTCTGTGAAAAGCGCTACATATATAAATCCATTTTACAATGACTTACTGACTTACGTGCTTTGTGGTTTAAAACATCTTCATTTTTTTTCATTTAACTTTTATTTATCCTCCAGAGACCAATTGAGGGGTGACCCTCATTTACAATGACGTCGAGTTCAAACAAATTCCAAGGAAAAACAACAATACATATACAATATTCAATGCAAATACATCAAATACACAACAACAGGTGAAGAGAGAAAAAAAACAATTGAAACATTTACATAGTGGTGAAGAGTGGCAGCAATTAAAATGAAATGGGTGAAAGTACAATATAGCCTAATTAAAACAGTTACAGGTAGAGTTTGGCAGATTTAAGATAGTTTGTTTAAATTGATTAAAGGATATGAAGGTATTTAGTTTAATTTGTTGCTGTAAGTTGTTCCAGGAGTGGGGGCACTGAAGTAAAGCTGTCTTTCCAGCTCAGAGGGCTTGTGGGACATAAAGCATGAGCATGTCAGTGGAGCGGGTCTGATAAAGCCCATCTGAAACAACAGCATTTCTGTTAAATAACGAGAAGCTTCCCGGTCAAGGCTTTGTAAATAAAAACATGCCAATGTCGTCACGTCTCTCTTTGGAGGACCACCCACCCTTTTCATATAAAAGACAATGGGTGTGTCATAAGCATCTTCATGTAATATAAGAATAATGAATTATTAGAATGATAATAGTTTCAAATTAAAGAAACATTCGCTGTAGCATCTAAATCAGTATCGCTAATGGCAGATATTGATATCCAGGCATCGGAATCGGATCGGAATGGAAAAAAAAAATTGTGGATGGATGGATGGATGGATGGGTGGGTGGGTAGATAGATAGATAGATAGATAGATAGATAGATAGATAGATAGATAGATAGATAGATAGATAGATAGATAGATAGATAGATAGATAGATAGATAGATAGATAGATAGATAGACAGACAGACTGTCTCTAGATACTGTCTGTATTCTCACCTCCATAGTAAAGGTATGGAGGTTCAGGCCAGCACGGACCCACTGCTACTGGCTCCCTCTGCCCACACGCACACACACATCTCTGGGTCTCCATCCCCGGACCGTCGGGGGGGCAACAACCACCGATGGAAAGAGCCGATATGTCTGTTGTTGCGTCAACAGTATCGCTCACTGTGATTGGCTGCAGTGAGAACGGGGCACTAGGACCATGGGGAGCCCTCTGAGCCTCATCTCCACAACCTGAACAGGTGGGTAGCAAGGTAGAAAGAGTCAAGCCCTGTATTCCAATCCCCATACTTCCCTACTATTTAGTACGCCAGAAAAAGATTTAGGATGTCCCAATACATGCAGGTCATTTGTAGTATGCTGAAAATACACAAATGCCACTAACTCCAATAGCATTTTGGAGTATTCCTCTTTATTCTTGACATTTCTCGACGTAATGAAAAAAAATCTTCCTTATCTGATTTTTTTTTCTCTCTCCTGTCTGTGGCCCTAAAACTCTTCTGTACTTTAGTATGTAGTGTAGTAAAAAGACTAAAACTCTTCTGTACTTTAGTATGTAGTGTAGTAAAAAGAAAGAGTATGTGATTTGGAACGCAGGGTCAAAGTCAAAGTCTAGCCCTGCTTTACAAATCACATACTCTTTCTTTTTACTACACTACATACTAAAGTACAGAAGAGTTTTAGGGCCACAGACAGGAGAGAGAAA
>CM049401.1:34320071-34420071 GCA_026929865.2 Hyperoplus lanceolatus
TACTCACTTTAATAAAGTTTTGGTGTGTAATTTTTGGTTTGTCTTCTGAAATGTGAAAAATTCAGATTTAGAACAAATAAAACATGGTAAGAAAGTCATTTAAGTCATGTTTGGAGTAAGAGATAAGATAAGATAATACTTTATTGTCCCTTTTCACGGAAATGTTACTTGCAGTACAAGCTCCAACAATTATACATGCAAACATGACACTACATTAAAAACATAAACAACAACAATGAATCATAAATATGATGGGGGGTCCGTGGTCATAAATAATATGGGGTTAAAAGTCACTTCTTTGCCTTCCTGTGCCGATGCAGCAGTGAGTACGCTGCAAAGCGATCAGGGACAATGCCAGCCACACCCTGGCAGAACTGAGCGGTACAGAGCATCCTTTGTCCCCACAGCTATCACTACACAACACCTCAGTCTAGGGTAGTGGCTTATGGTGTCTGTCTGTCTGTCTGTCTGTCTGTCTGTCTGTCTGTCTGTCTGTCTGTCTGTCTCTCTCTCCATTGTCAATAAAGCAAAGAAAATGACGAAAAAAGAAGAAGATATATTTTTATATACTGTACATATCATTTTTGTTTTTTCCCCTGCTCGAGCTACTGCCCCTACGACCCGGCTACGGATAAGCAGTTGAAGATGATGAGAAATATATTTTGATTTCTCTTTTGTACTTTTGAAAATGTACTTGTGGTGCAGACAATTGTACTGTTATTGTGTACACACACACACACACACACACACACACACACACACACACACACACACACACACACACACACACACACACACACACACACACACACACACACACACACACACACAATAATGTGCATGGCAGGGACCACTCCTCATAGGCTACATGGTATTTGCCTTCGTGTTATGCCTGAACAAGGTCCGTGCAGATTGAAACTTCAAGGCTTCAGTTAACAAAAAAAAAAAATTCTGCTGCAAATAAATAAAAGTTGCACCTCTTCAGGAGAATAGGGAACATGCAAGTCTCAGATACACAGACAAACCATATCAAGTTCTAGTTTACTCTTAGTAATTCACTTAAAGACCTACTTCACTGTTGGGAATATGAAGGTTTGTTGAACTCTGAGATCCTATGTAGTATAAATGTGCATTTTAAAAAAAAATCGGTTCATCTTAGCGAGAAAAGGCAGAAAGAGTGTTTTATGGTCTCACTGTCTAACCCTACATTTTACCATGTGTGACATCACGCATGGGAAAATGTAGGGTTAGGAATTTAGGATTAACAGGACAGCTGGGCCACGGGAAGACTGAGGAAAGAAAGAACCTCATTCATTATATTATAATAGTGATTTTATAATGATAGAACGCCGGTTCCGTATGGGGGAAGTATTCCTTTAAATGGTTTGGGAACAGACTAGTAGGCTATACGTAGGCTAGTGTTTATACCAAGCCCCAACCTCAGCGATTTTTACCAGTATCCAATAAGGAAGTGACCACAACTGTAGTAACCCGGAAGTGCCACTGGGGGCTGTATGCAGAAGAGAGCCATCTCTCATTGACTCCAATGTTAAACATGCCGTTTTCACAGCATTATTAAACCTATGTCAGGCCTGGATTGAAAAACCATTCTAGTCTGTATGTTTAGTTCATATCTCCATGACAACTCTGAGGGGGGTGAATTTTTTTCTAGCAGACTAGTTTTTATTCTATTGGAAGTTAAAATATATGAATTTTAGAGGCGTGGCCTCTTGATTGACAGCTAGCCTCTGTCCCTCACTCAACCCCGAAGGCTAGTTGTAAGGGCTAGCATGCTAACTCAGTAGACAGCAGTGTGTTCATTCCTCCATCCCGTTTGCTGCTTGGGGCTGTACCAACGGTGGATTAAGGACTGTGGTTTACAGTTTTTTCGGTGAGTAACACTGTATTTACAATTATTATTGTTATGTTACAACTGTACACTGTAGCCTATAGAACCAATTAAAAGCTGTTAGTTTCGCGAGTGTCACAGTGACAGTGTTAGCTCTGTTATGCCAGCTAAATAAATAGCTAGTAGCCACTATCATGACTTGAGCACCGGGAGGGTTCGGGCGGTGTTTGGGCCGTGAGGGTCGCTGTTTTACAGTTTATGAAGGGCATGGTACTGTGTTGAATACATGTGGAATATCGGTTTAAATCATATCATAAATCATGTTGGCTGCATGCTTGTGGAGCCGGTGTGTCTCTGCCCGGGCCCGAGGTTTTTTCAAGGCTCCATGCCGTTAACGACTGTTTATGGTCAGATGGGCCCGTAATGGAATCGGTTCAGAAACAAAAGTTGGGCTGAGCGGTCCAGTTAAACCTTTTACTATCTATGGGTTAAACATATGGCATAGGAACACTTTTATGACAAAATATATGCTCACAAGTTTGCGCTCAATAATGTTTATAGATGAAGGGGCTATGTGCATCCGTAAAACCGGCTCCGTTCCACGGTTACTACGATGGTTATTTTTTTTATAACAGTCGTATAAACTCAAATTAAATATACAATTGTGGCTGTGTTTCCGCATCTGTGTTATCCGTAGATATTATGACGGTTATCGTACTGCATTAACTCAAAAATAAATATACAATTTTTGTTGTTTCTTCCTTTATTCCAAACGCTATTTTTCCGAAAAAAATTATTGATTGCCTAGTGCATTACTTTTATCTGACTCTTTCTGTATTGTTTGACTCAGTGGTCGTCTCTTTGTCCTCTTCCAGGTTAACATGGAGGAATGAATGTGTGCCTCTGGTCTCCCTGATCTCTATGTGAAAGAGCAACGGTGTGGCCCTTCATCTGGCAGCAACTGAAGTCCACCTATATTCACACTATCCTCATCTTATCTGCTTGTGATAATTGTCATTGATTGTGATATGTTGTGATATATCTTGTTCTGCACTGTCCGTCTTTGTAGAAGTATTCCTGCTCTGTAGAAAATCTTTCAAGTTTTTTTTTGTGGGATTTTTTCCTAACTTAAGTAAAGTGTTTTACAACATTACATAGCCCTGATTAGGCCTATATAAAAAAAACATAATTGTATTAATTGATAACTTAACAGCCCCAAATGTATTATCTTTTGACTATTTTTGTGTAATTTTTAATGAAAATATGCCGAGAATGTTTCATATAGCTTCTCCTGTTAAAATTTCAATGCAAAACTTTTACTTGTAACAGAGTAATTTAACAGTTTGGTATTTGTACTTTTACTTCAGTAAAGGATGTAAATATTTCCTTCTACACTGTTTAATCTTTACCTGGGTCATCTTTGAGTCTTACATACAAGCAAAATCATTTTCATAAGTACTTTTAATATAACATAATGTTCTACTTTTACTCAAGTGATATTGTAATTGGTGACTTGTAAAAGAGTCAATTCTTTGATATGATGATGAAGATACTTTTAATGACCACACAGCCAGGCTGGTGGAATTTGTTTTCAGTACAGCTCCTTGGTACAGGTTCCAACTTTACATTGAACATACAGACAGGCACATTACATAATACAACAGGGCCATGCTTAATCGTCAGCGTTAAGATTTTAGAATGTTGGAAGGCATAGTGTGCAGGGTGAGTGGGATCAGAGATGTGTAGTGTCAGTTTGCGGGATAGTAATTCAAGGGATGGTAGGGTGTGCCAATAATTTTGGATGCTGTTGATGCACTCTAATTTCTTCCGGGAGAGTGAGTCAAGCCTGGCAAATCAGACTGATGGATGAGGTGAGGATGCTTTCAACGATGGCTGTATAGAAGCGATAGAAAGTGTATTTAATCATTTAATTCAACTGTTGCACCTTAACATAAAACCCTGCTCTAAATATTTTATATAATGTATATTCAAAATCATAGGCTATTAAATTAGTGTTCTCATCTGTTTATAGATTGAATGTGTCCTCCCTTATCATGTATTACTGTTAATAAAATTTTCAGTCTGGAGACCAAAATACAATTAATATTATTACAAATACATTGAGATCAGCTTGTTCAGCCCTTAGTCAACACTAAGAGACATTTGTTTCAGCTACGAGCTTTTTAATGCCCTCTCTCATGTGCTCGGAGGTGATATTGAGAATATGTTCAGCTCTGTTGGAGTTGTTCGACCAAACTGGAGGCAGGGAATTACGTGACTGAGGCTGAGCTCGTCTACCGGTAGGCTTACTAGTAGAGCGAGTGTTGTTAGCCTAGCTCCTGGCGGTCGTGCTAAATGTTGCTAACAGGGTGTACGTCACAGTACTTCGGCTAGATGGGACTATCTCCCTCCCCCCAACGTCGCTACATGCCCTTTTTTGGTACGAGGAAGTGAGGCGGAGTCAAACTCTGGCAAGATGGCGGCAAGCACACGCCAAGAAAGAAGGGATACTCCTCGGTGAACTGAGGTCGGCCATGATGCTTTATCCATTATATTATACTATCTATGGTTTATACCGTGCCATGTTTCGACCGACTGATAAAGTTCCTGCGGTCTCCTTGAGAAGGGTTACAAGTGTTTGTAAGACGACACTGCCCCCTGCTGTCCAATCAACAACTTGACAGGCTTCTGTTGGAAGTCCTTTGTCGTGTATAACGTCATTTACTTGCTGATTTAACGTGTTAAATACCTTTTATAAGCGATCAAATACCATTTAAAACGGTATCTTCAGCAACATATAATTAACTCAGATTGTATCATTCGGATTCTGCTCATGTCTTTTTATATAAAGTTACATTTACAGCCATCAGAGTCAGTGATATAAAGATAGAAGGAAACAAGGTGAGGGTAGGTCTACAGCAGCCCCCTCGCCCCTCTGACTAACATCAATGTTTTGGAAAGAGGGCAAATCAAGAAATGTTTTGTAGCCTGTACTGTAATAATGTTGAACTCTGATTAAAATTAAGTAAAAAAAAAAAAAAAGTTTCATGTTTCCCTTTTTTTGTCTGAAAATCAACTTTGTGAAAGTAGTTGCTCGCAGGAGCCAATCAAAACGCTGATCGCGTGTCAGGTGGTGACGTCATCGGCAGTTGATGCTTGATTTCTTTCAACATTCTCTAAAAAAAAACTGCACTTTTTCTCCCTAAAAACACGGCACTTTTTCTTCTCAAACTCTATCGTTATTATGAGAATGAATACTGCGTCTTGGATTCCTCAAAAGGAGATTGTTCTCATCGATTTCATGCCAGGTTGGTAATGCTAACGTTTTTCTTTTATTTATTTTTCTTTTTTTTTAGCGCTCGAAACAAACGACGGTTGGTGGAAGAGAAAGAGGAGAGAAGTTGCCGGTGTTCTGACATTTTCTGCTCCCTCGTCAGATTTTGCTACCGTAGCGCGACTTGATAGCGGACTCTATCAGATTATGCTACCCTATCAGAAAATGCTACCTTACGTCATTGGTAGCGTATTTGAGCTGTAGACCAACAATAACCTCTATCAAACGATGCTCCCACAACATAATCACGTTATTTACACCGCTACTCACCCTACGTACACTGTAAGAATATGGGGAGCATATTTTGATGCTGTTTAATATTATATGCTTCCCTATCAGAAAATGCTACCTTACGTCATTGGTAGTGTATCTGATCTGTAGACCAATAACCTCTATCAAACTGCTCCCAGTACAGAATCACGTTAGTTTAGACCACTATACTATTCCACATTACACTGTAAGAATATGGGGAGCATGTTTTGATGCTTTTTAATATACAGCCCTATCAGAAAATGCTACCTTACGTCATCGGTAGTGTATCTGATCTGTAGACCAATAACCAATCAAACCCCAGTACCGAATCACGTTAGTTTAGACCAGTACTCACCCTGTACACTGTAAGAATATGGCTAGCATATGTTGATGCTTTTTAATATATATGCTACCCTATCAGAAAATGCTACCTTACGTTATCGGTAGTGTAGCCTATCTGACAAGGGAGCAGAAAATGTCAGAACAATGCTTTTTAATATACATGCTTCCCTATCAGAAAATGCTACCTTACGTCATTGGTAGTGTATCTGATCTGTAGACCAATAACCTCTATCAAACTGCTCCCAGTACAGATTCACGTTAGTTTAGACCACTATACTATTCCACATTACACTGTAAGAATATGGGTAGCATGTTTTGATGCTTTTTAATATACAGCCCTATCAGAAAATGCTACCTTACGTCATCGGTAGTGTATCTGATCTGTAGACCAATAACCAATCAAACCCCAGTACCGAATCACGTTAGTTTAGACCAGTACTCACCCTGTACACTGTAAGAATATGGCTAGCATATTTTGATGCTTTTTAATATATATGCTACCCTATCAGAAAATGCTACCTTACGTTATCGGTAGTGTAGCCTATCTGACAAGGGAGCAGAAAATGTCAGAACAATGCTTTTTAATATACATGCTACCCTATCAGAAAATGCTACCTTACGTTATCGGTAGTGTAGCCTATCTGATCTGTTGACTAATAACATATGAAACGCTGCTTCCGTAGGCTACAGAATCACGTTAGTTTAGACCACTACTCATCCAATGTACACTGTAGGAATATGGGTAGCATATTGATGCTTTTTAATATTCTTCCCTATCAGAAAATGCTACCTTACGTCATTGGTAGTGTATCTGATCTGTAGACCAATAACCTCTATCACACGCTGCTCCCAGTACATAATTACGTTGTTTTACACCACTGCTCACCCTGTGCACACTGTAAGAATTTTGGGAGCATATTTTGATGCTGGTTAATAACGTCTTTATTGAAGATTTTACCTCTATCAAATTTTGCTCCCAATGCAGAATAACATTTTACACCAATACTCAATAATCAATTAAAGTAAAAAAAACACAAGCAAAGTGTAGCAAAGTATTATTAAAACTTGTTTATTATTGTGAATGGGATTCGTATGTGTGTGTTTGCAATAGATAAATCATCCAATAATAAAAACAATCAATGATCTCAAATATTACTACTTACCAAGATGAACCTTAACCAAAGTGAAGGAAAGGCTAAAGTTTGGAGTAAGAAAGGATCTGCTCATGATCCCAAACATACAGGCTCATCTGTGAAACACGGTGGAGGAAATGTCATGGCTTGGACTTGCATTATGAGAGCTCTAAGATGCAAAGTAAAAATAACAATACATACACATATTATACAATGCAGACAGTATAAGACAGTGGTGAAGAATGTCTGCAATTACAATGGAATGCGTTAAAGTACAATATAGCCCGATTAAAACAGGAACAGGTAGAGTTCGACAGATTTAAGATAATAATAATATGTTTAAATTTGTTATTTGTTAAAGGATATGAAAGTATGTATTGTAATTTGTTGCTGTAAGTTGTTCCAGGAGTCAGGGGCACTGAAGCTAAAAGCTTTCTTTCCAAGCTCAGACTGGGCATGTGGGACATATATATATACTGTATATATATAGCTTGACTATATATATATATGTCAGTGGAGCGGGTCAGATAAAGCCCACCTGAAAAAGATAGAAATATATAGATATGAAATACATATCGGTAGATATGAAATACTTATCGATAGTTAATAAAAAATAATAGATTGAATCCGTTATTAATAATATCTATTATCCATGGTTAAAGCAACACTGTTCCTTTTCCTGAAATCAGAGTGGAATGTTAAAAATAGCGTTACTGAAACAAGGCTGGCTGTCACAAAGCTCTACTATAAACGCGTAAAAAAAAACTTGCTGCTTAATGTTGTGGTTGGTCTTCTCATCCAGACCATTTGTTTGGGGATGATAAGCAGCTGTCACACTCCTTTTGATGGCCAACATGTCACACAGTCTGGTGTTGAGCTGAAATAAAAACAATTACAGTAAAGAAATACAATCCAAGCAGAAAGGAATAATTCCTGAATTGTATTAACTACAATAGAATTTTTAAAACTCTCATACTTCATTAACGAACTCTCTTCCCTGGTCAGACAGGATCCTTTTAGGACAACCATGACGATATATTATGGAACAGATATGGCGTCCCACTTCAGCTGCTGTTTTTGTCTTCATGGGGAAAGCCTCCACCCATTTAGAGAAATAATCAGTGGCTGTTAAAATGTACTGGAAGCCATCATCTGTCTTTGGGAGAGGTCCCGTCAGGTCAATCCCAATCAGGTCCCAAACAGCTGACACCTATTAATGTAAAAAAAATACAATTATTTGTACATTCTCAATACTTCTTCATTGATAGCTGTTGAATAATATCAAGATACCACTGTACACATTTACCTGAATGCATTGTAGAGGCTGTGTAGCAGTCAGAGGTTTGCCAACCAGCTGACACTTGTCACATTCCAAGACCTTTAAGAAAGCAGTTGTTAATAACAAATTAAAAAACATCACACAACAATGACTCACACACATAGCCTACCCAGTTGTTGATGTCTACGGACATGCCAAACCAGTAAAATCTGGATGACATCGCCGTACGGGTTTTGAAAATTCCAGAATGCCCCCCAATGGGTGAAGAGTGAAATTCCTCAAAAAGCTGTCTGGCCTCCTCTCTTGATGGAATAGCTCTTCTTCTCCCAATGTAGAGCTCTCCTTCTGCAGTGGACATTAAATAACTTGTATCATTAAAGAGCTATCTTAATAAGATAATATCCCAATTGTAATGTATTTCAGATACTCACCCTTTATTGTGAATTTGGAAGCATACCTCCTTAGGTTGAGCTTCTGGGACTTGTCGTACCCATCAGGGAATGTTCCCAGAGACAGGAGGTCAAATGACGCCTTCCATTTTTCTTCCATAGCTTTACAAACACAAGTATTTACAATCGATATAGCACAATCTTGTATACATGACAAGATAACATGGCAATAACATTACCATTCCCTTAACCTCTTCAATGCTGTTGCTATGAAACTCAAAGTGAGTTTCAATTTTTAATCATTAACTCACTTATTAATCTATTTGATGCTACCACATCACTTGATTGTATGTTATTTAGGATTGTATCAATCTAACCTGTTACATCCCCATTTTATCTATAGGGGTAAGGACTGTAAAACAAAAACCAGGTTTAAAAAAAAGGTCGGAGTCAGGCAGTAAAATTATGGGTATTTAATTAACAAAACAGCAGCATAACAAAGGTCAGCAGCATGGCAGCAACATGGCAAAACAGGTCAGCAGCATGGCAGCAACATGGCAAAACAGGTCAGCAGCATGGCAGCAACATGGCAAAACAGGTCAGCAGCATGGCAGCAACATGGCAAAACAGGTCGGCAGCATGGCAGCAACATGGCAAAACAGGTCAGCAGCATGGCAGCAACATGGCAAAACAGGTCGGCAACATGGCAGCAACATGGCAAAACAGGTCAGCAGCATGGCAGCAACATGGCAAAACAGGTCAGCAGCATGGCAGCAACATGGCAAAACAGGTCAGCAGCATGGCAGCAACATGGCAAAACAGGTCAGCAGCATGGCAGCAACATGGCAAAACAGGTCAGCAGCATGGCAGCAACATGGCAAAACAGGTCAGCAGCATGGCAGCAACATGGCAAAACAGGTCAGCAGCATGGCAGCAACATGGCAAAACAGGTCAGCAGCATGGCAGCAACATGGCAAAACAGGTCAGCAGCATGGCAGCAACATGGCAAAACAGGTCGGCAACATGGCAGCAACATGGCAGCAGCATGGCAGCAACAGGTCAGCAGCAAGCAGAGCAGGGGCCAAGACTGAGGTTTCTCCCCCTGGTTATATGCCGGTGGCAAATTAAAGAGGGAAAAAGAACAAATTATGAAATCACACAAAACAACCCCACATGTAGCACAGCCCATAAAGAAATTATTAAAATAGTTAGCTATATCATAAGGTTTTGTTATGAATGCTCCATCAGAATAAATTAAAGAAATGGACGTATTAGATTTTCTTTCAATTATATCACTCATTGTGGTCCACAGTTTTTCTTGTAATTTTTAAAGTTGATAAACTTTAGTTTGTAATAATCCTTCTTTTTAATTTAATTTTGTCACATGATTCCTTAATTTACAGTATTATTGTCTGGCTAACAGGCAACACAGTTTATTAGCCATTTTCTTGGCATTGTCTTTTAAGGTCATCATATCTTTCAGCTCATTGTCAATCCATAGCGCTTTTTTTAGCTTAAGCAGTACATTTTCTTAAGGAGCATGTTCATGAGTGCAGCTTCAGGATCATTCTCATCACAAACACTGGACCATTGTACTTTTTCCATCTCCTTCAGAAATATTTCTTAGTTGAAATTTCCAACAGGGCGAGTGATGAGCTTGTCGTATCTTAGAACAGCGTAGTCCCCGTTCTTTCTAGCCTCCAGCATCTTAGGTATCAGCTCCCTTCTCTTCTGTCTCACTGCCTCAGGGAAGTCTTCGTTTATGAATATTTTGGAACCCCTCAGCTTGTTTGTGTTCCACATAACTCTTTCTCTATCTTTCTACCTGAGGATTGTTTCAACAATGGGCCTTGTAATGTCAAAAGTCTCCTCCTACGTGCACTTGATCCATTCCCGTTGTCTAAATGGACATTGTTAGTCACGATTCTTGTGCGATGGTCCCTTTCTATTCCAAATCCAGTTGATCCACATCCTTCTGTGTGTATTGAAGGCTGGCTTTGAGGTCTTCCGCATTTAGAATGCCATCCAGTCTACTGTTATTATTGTTCATTATAGTTCCAACATGACTCTAGTAGCCTAACTGTTCTCCATCTGTTGTAAGGAATCCGTAAACAAATGTTTTTGTTGATCCAACAGCTCATACTTGCTAAAGACACATTTTTTGCCATCTCCAAAGGTTTCACACTGCAGTGTCCGTGTTTTACAGTTTCTTACATAGTGAACTCCGTTCCGTGTATAACCATGCTGCCTTAAGATGCGTTTCACACGTTACAAGTGACTCTGTTGACTCGTGGATTTCGACAGCCAATCAGAGGTTTGCAATGTTCCGTCACCGCAAACCAATGACAGCTGTCAGTGCAGTAAGGTAATGTCATGAATCTGGCGTGTGGCAGGGTCTATGTGGCTGATAGCTGCGTTAGCTCACCTCACGGGCTATTCCGCCGAGACCGCTGTCCTATCTCGTCCACTTTTCAAAGCGACCAACGATCGATCGTTACGCACAGGTTGTTGTTTCAACACTTGTTTTGACTTAATCATAAACAGCAGCAGCCACGCATGGCCATGATAACACATATCATCTTATTTCTACTTTCAGCAGCAAAGCCAGTGTCTACATGCACATATTTACATGCTTACAGGTCATAAGGCGCAATGTAAAACAGATTTGTAAGATAATTGCGCAGTTAAAAACATGTTTTTAAAGAAAATACTCACCAGCCGCCAAAAAGGTAGCAGAATCTGATGGCTGCTCACGCAGGATTATTTTTTTTCGGAATGCGCATGCGCAGAACCACTAGGGAGCAAAATCTGACGGGTAGCAGAAAATGACAAGTCACCGGTGTAATAAGGGATTTCACCTCCATGGAGCCGTTAGGTGTAAATATGTTTGTTTTCTCTGGAAACAACACGCCTGTCTTTGTGATGTGTCAACAAGGGACGACCAGGACACGGTTAAAACAGAAGAATACTGAAGAGAGAAGGAAATATCAGAGGCACTTCAGAGAAACGGTGAGTAAACTGCCGTTAACTGCCGGTTGTAGATTCAAGCTAGCAAATCATTCATTGTCTCCATGGTAACAGCTATCAGTGAAGCGCTATAGCTGATAATTTACCGGTAGACTACTCGAGTTAACATGGTAATAATAGGAAAGTGTAAAATAAATATATTACAAGTAAATGTTCTGTACGTCGTTTAGGACGGTGACCAACCACCTTGTCTTATCGTCATGTCTCTCGGCCAAGTAACGGCAAAAAATTGATCGCGAAATAATCGTCTAATCTGATACAGTGACCGTTGTAACTTCGTGACTGTCATGATGAGAAGGCAGAACATAAGAGGGAAATATATTTATCCTGTAATTTCCTTACATGAAATATTACATTTTGCTTACACCTCATATTGACAATTTGACATTTTATTTTCTTCTGTTTAGCCTTTTATAGCGCCACTATGTGGGCAAGTGTGGCTCATTATTTTTGGAAAGCTTTTTTTCACCATTTTCAGATATTGTTTGGGCCAAATGTAATGTTTCATACTCATTCCAGTTGTTGTATTGTATCACTCTGCATTAGATGACTCCTACTTGTGTATTTTTTTTTTTTTTTTTTTTTTATAAATCTTTTTATTGGAGGAGCAAGCATGTTACCTTGTACAGGAAGTAAGACAGTTCTCCATTTTCATTTTCTCGTAACCAAATAAAAAATATTACAAACAAAACAAAGAAAAGTAGCAAAAAGAACGTTGCTAAGCATTATCCCCCCTCCCAACAAAAATATCCCACCCTTCCCACCCCACCCCACCCCACCCCCATATTGACAACATTCTGGGAAGCTTTTTTTCCACTCTGTTTGGTACACATTTCTTCAAAAACTTTTAAAGGTCTACACACTGAAAACAAGCACACGTCCGCATGTCAACATATTTACACAAATGGTTTACAAGGTTTTAAACTCACGTTTTCACAATTGTCAGTCAGGCTAATCAGTTCCCACCCCATCAGCGTAGATGATCATTGATTTGAATAAAAATACACAAAAAAAATAAACAAAGGAAACAGATAATAGATGGGAAAATGTAAAAGTGTCTCATTATTCAGGCATTACTTTAAGATTCTCAAAATATGTTACAAAAGGTTGCCATTTTACATAAAATTTTTGGACTGAGCCTCTCACCGTGAATTTAACTTTTTCTAGTTTAAGAAAAAATAAAACATCCTGTAACCATGCGGCCACTGCTGGGGGAGCAGGGGAAGTCCAGGCCAATAAGATTCTTCGACGGGCAAGAAGTGATGTAAAAGCAATAATGTCCGATTGATTCCGGGTTAAGGTTAAACTCTCGCTTGGAATACCGAATATTGCAATCAACGGGCAGGGCTTAATTTTAATTTTCATGGCTTCAGATAAAGTTTGAAAAACAGATGACCAATATTGATTTAAACGGGGACACAACCAAAACGTGTGTGTTAAATCAGCTGGGGAGAGGGAGCATCTAATACAGCTGCCGTCTGTTCCTGGATATATATCTGCTAACCTAGCCCTACTGAAATGAGCCCTATGCACTACTTTAAACTGAATGAGCCCCAAGCGTGCACATGATGAGGATGAGTTAATCCTTTGTAAAGCATCCTCCCAGTGTTTGTCCAACAACTCAATCATCAACTCGCCCTCCCATCTGATCTTAATTTTTGAAAGGTCGTGGTTTTCTAGAGACATTAGTTGAGAATATAACAATGATATCAGTCCTTTTTTTGGACAGAGGAGGGTCATTTCTTCCCATGCTGCCTCAGTAGGGAGGACAGGGAAAGAGGGAAACAGCGTTTTGACACAGTGGCGTATTTGGAGATACCTAAAAAAATTACTGCGTGATAAATCATATTTCTGGCATATATTTTCAAAACTATCGAACCCTTCTTTACAGTACAAGCTTTTAAAACAGGACAGCTGCTTCCTGCCCCACTGAGTAAACGTTAAGTCGAGAGAGGAGGCTGGAAATAAATGATTCTTACAAATAGGACTTAAAGGGGAGGGAGAAGTGAATTTATAATGATTTCGGAACTGTGCCCAGATTCTAAGGGTGGACAGTACTACAGGATTGGAGGTAAACCTGGACCACTTTGTGGGCAGGGAGGAGTACACCAATGCAGGGAGGGATGACGAGTGGCAAGAATGTGCTTCAAGTGTACACCAATCTGCATCTGGCACATGGAGCCAGAATAAAATTTTCTGCAAATTGGCTGCCCAATAGTAGTGAATAAAACTGGGGAGAGCTAGTCCCCCCACATTGCGTCCCCGCTGAAGTAAGCCTTTATTAACTCTTGGTACTTTATTATTCCAGATGAAGGAGGTAATGGATGTGTTAACTGACTGAAAAAATGATTTCGTCAGGAATAACGGTAGGCATTGGAACAAATACAAATACTTTGGGAGTATGTTCATCTTCACCGATTGTACCCTCCCTGCAATAGTCAGAGGTAGACTGCTCCACCTCTGAAAGTCAGATTTCATTTGATTATTTAGGGGTGTAAAATTGGCTCCAAGAAGAGAGGTGAAAGAACGTGTGACGTTTATTCCAAGATATTTGAATCCAGAATGTGTTAAGTGGAAGGGGAATGACTCTTGTTTAATTTGCATTGCCAACTCATTAATGGGGAAGCATTCGCTTTTCTGATAATTAAGTTTGTAGCCAGAAAAAGACCCAAAATTGTTCAATAGTGATACGATTACAGGGGCGCTAGCTTCTGGATTGCTTACATAGATCAAGAGATCGTCTGCATACAGAGAGACGCGATGTTCCTCGCTCCCACGGCCCACCCCCCGTAACAACAACGATGACCTCAATGCAATCGAAAGAGGTTCAATTGCCACTGCAAACAGGAGCGGGGATAACGGACATCCTTGACGTGTCCCACGTGACAGGGGGAAAAATTTGGAATGAGATTGATTAGTTTGAATGCATGCTTGTGGGGACGAATAAAGCAGACGGATCCATGCCAGAAATATGTCACCAAACCCAAACCTTTGCAATACGGCGAATAAGTATTTCCACTCCACCCGATCAAAGGCCTTCTCCGCATCTAGAGAGATAACAGCTTCTGCAGTCAAGGAAGGACCGGGGGAGTAGATCACATTAGCAAGTCGCCGAATATTTGAAAAAGAGTGGCGACCCTTTATAAAGCCCGTCTGGTCCTCAGATATTACTTTAGGGAGAACGGATTCTAAACGGTGTGCCATCACCTTAGCTAAAATTTTTATATCAACATTTAGGAGGGAGATAGGACGGTAAGAGCCACACTTAGTAGGGTCCTTGTCCTTTTTGAGGAGTAGTGTAATCGTAGCTTGTGTGAGGGTTGGGGGCAAAGAACCCTTTCCCAAAGATTCGTTAAATACTTCTAGCATAATGGGTGCAAGTTTATCTTTAAATTTCTTAAAAAATTCAGGGGGGTAACCGTCGGGTCCTGGAGATTTACCAGTTCGCACGTCCCCGATGGCTGTAGTGATCTCTGACTGTGTAAGAGGTCGGTCTAACCCTTCCCTATCTCCAGGCTCAATAGTAGGTATATCCAAATTATCTAAGAAACGGTTCATATTTGTAGCATCTGATGGGAATTCAGAGGTGTAAAGTGTAGAGTAAAATGTTGCAAAAGTATTATTAATTTCCTTTGGGTTGGTGACTATGTTCTGATCCTGATCTCTCACTTGGGGTATGAGCCGTGACGCAGCCTGGCGTTTCAGCTGGTGAGCCAGCAATCGACTAGCTTTTTCTCCGTACTCATAATAAGTGCTCCGGGTCCGCAGTAACAAGTACTCAGCCTGGTTGGTGGATAGAAGATTGAGTTTAGACTGTAAAGCTATCCGTTCTTTATATAATTCTGGGGAGGGGCTTTCAGAGTAGCTGCGGTCTAAATTAAAAATTAAATCCGTCAAGTCTTGTATTTGTTTACGCCGTTCCTTATTGGCATGCGCTACATAGGAGATAATTTGTCCTCTTAAGTACGCTTTTAGAGTTTCCCAAAGTAGGGAATATGATATACCTTCCTTCTTGTTTACTTCCAGAAAAGTATCTATATTAGTAGTCACATGTTTGCAAAATTTCTCATTTGAAAGCAGCAAGGAGTTAAGTCTCCAGAAGGATTGCTCTCTAACGTTCAAAGTAAAAGAAAGGTCTAAGATGAGTGGTGCATGATCTGAAATGATGATGGCCAAATATTCAACAGATTCCACTGCAGGGATGAAAGAGCTGTCTATAAAAAAGTAATCTATCCTTGAGAAAGAGTGGTGGACATGAGAAAAGAAAGAAAATTGTTTGGAGGTTGGATTTTGAAACCTCCATGGGTCTACACAGCCATTTTGTCTCATAAAATCTGAGAAGACCCTTGACATTACAGATGGTGAGGCAGATTTAGGGCTAGATTTATCGAGCAATGGGTCAATTGTACAATTCAAATCTCCTGCAAGGATTAATCTATGTGTATCTAAATTAGGGAGGGATGACAGAAGCTTATTGGCAAATTCAGCATCGTCCCAATTAGGGGCGTACACGTTTACCAAAATAACAGGTGTTTGAAATAGGAGGCCCGAGACAATGACATATCGACCATTGGGGTCAGCAATTATAGCAGTTAGTGAGAATTGAGTTCGTTTATTAATCAAAATTGCCACCCCTCTTGATCTGTTATTAAATTTAGAATGGAAGATATGATTAACCCATGCTTTACGAAGTCTGGTGTGGTCTTCTAACCGTAAATGTGTCTCTTGTAGAAACAAAACATCAGTTTTCAATTGTTTAAGATGAGAAAAAATCCTAGACCGTTTCACAGGACCATTCATCCCCTTAACATTCCAGGACACAAACCTAACTGCAGCTCCCCCTATTGGGCTTGTACCCCCTGCATTATTTATCATAGCAGACATCCAAAATGGGTATGATTAGCTCGAACCACATGGTGTATAAGTACATGTATGGTCATAAGTGATGTCCAGTTGTGTAGAAGTAAATAAAAAGAAAAAAGAAAAAAAAGGAAAAAAAAAGTATCAATGATAAATAAGTTTTACCATAGCTGTGTGCATCCTTAGAAGATAAAGTGTTGCCATATAAATAAAATGTTCCCCAGTTTTCATGAAACTTAAGTTGAAAAACAAAAACCCCATTGAACACCCCAAACCTAGATCTTCTTCCCCAAACGAAGAAAACCGCAGGAATTCCCAGATGAAAGACTTCCAAGACATCCAGCGTTGTCTATAACACCTATCCTAACCTGAGGGTGGCTCCCCTCTCATTAAATGATATATGTTCTACCTATATACAATTATCTATTCGGCTCACCTTGGGAAAAAATAAAAGAGGGACCAAACTAGATAAAATAAATAAAATGGAAAATAATACAATATATCCCCGGTTTGCATCTGGATCACCAGTGCTCACTGTACGATTACAAAGAGCACGATTGGACTAGAAAAACTATTTCAAATAAATCAGAGTGGCTGGCCTTGTTAAAATAAAATGAATTCAGCCTTTTCAGGACCGATAATGTAACTTATTTTACCCTACTAAAATTGACCACAGTCTGTAAAATGGCCATATGCAAAGTTATGTGTGAAAACCACACCAACTGAAACATAACTGTGCCATGCTATTGAATAAAACATAACTGTTGTATATTTAAATCACAGAGGCCCCAGCATTGTTATTGTACCATAAACGTGTATGAACCACATTAGACCACATTAACTTAAATATAATCGTGTCAGTAGGCATGTAGCTTAGTTGAACTTTTTTTTTTTTTTTTTCCCCATACAATAAATATTAACCAAGCCATATAGCAAACAGTCCCAAAGAATCAAAGTGTCTAAGCCGAAAGCTAGGCTTAATTTCACCTTTGCATAGATTGTTTATGCTCCAGCATCATTTACTCTCCCCAGTGAAGATCGTAGAATTCCCTGGCCTTCTCCGGTGTCTGGAAGAACAGCGTCTGTCCGTCGTGCAGGACGCGGAGCCGGGCGGGATAGATGAGAGCGAACCTGACGCTCTTCTTGTACAGGAGGGATTTCACTTCTTTAAAGGCAGCTTGTTTCTTGCCGAGTTCCGCGCTGACATCCTCATGGAAAAATACCTTGTGTCCCCTGAAGAACAGCTGCTCTCGCTTCCTCGTTATTATGCGGTGTTTGTTTTGGAAGGAGTGGAAGAGAACGAGGAATATCCTCGGCCGTTTGGGGCTGGGGCCGGAGTCCGCTGTCAGCTTGGGTCCCACTCGATGCGCACGGGAGAGAATGACGGGATGCGGGAAGAATTCTTTTCCCAGGACTTCCTCGAAAAACTCAGTCATGAACTTAACTGTGTCCGGCCCCTCCAGATTCTCTGGGATGCCGACAACTCGCAGATTGGACCTACGGGAGCGATTTTCTAAGTCCTCCACTTTGTTTTTCAGCCTCTCGTTGTCAGCTACAAGTGCGGCGCATGTTGTTTCGATAGCCTCGAACCTGTCGCTGTGGTTGTTTAGCCCTTCTTCCATGTCATGAATGCGTTCTTCGTGGGAATCAAGAGACGACTTTACCCGCTCAAGGGATGCCGAGATTGGTGCCAATGCCTCGCCAAGTGCTTTTTTCAGGAGGGAGTCCATTGACTGTGCGAGGTCGGAAAGAAGCACCGAGTGGAGCTGAGCAAGATCAGCAGGTAACTTCGAGCGTGGGCTAGCTTGTGCGTCCATGTTGTCTTCACTTGTAGCGTCTTCGTCCATTTCGGCAGTTTTTTGCCCTCGGCCGTGTCTCCTTGGACTCATTTAGTCGTGCAAAGTTATTTCTTGAAGTACACCGAATCAAACCAAGACTCGCCAAACTTTATGCTCGAAAAATGAGGTAGAAAATAAAAAGTAATTCGGGAGCCACTTCTCGTACGTCTGCTCACTGCATGCTCAAACCGGAAGTCCTCCTACTTGTGTATTAATGGCAACTGGCAGAAATGACAGTGGACAAATAACTCACTTTATAAAAACGTTTTTTTCTTTTTCGTTGTTCTTTTGCCTTTGTACTTGTTGATTAAAGAAACTCTGGCCATCACTCCAGCGAAGGAAAGGAGAGGTAATACGCCTTTAACACTGGGTGCCTCCCACCATTACATAAAAAGAGGAAGAAGGGAACCGAAGTCACAGGTAGAGGGAGGGAACCCAGCTCTCAACAGAACAGAGTATCACGCTACAACATACAGAAGTGGAAAAACAGGTACGTTCATTTCTTTGTACAACTGTTAACAACAAACTATAAACTGCAAATAGATATAGAAAAATCTGTTTGTATTGAGTCTGTGTCAAATCACTCCCACCTGTCTGTATTAATCTTAACTGGCAGAGAAAAGTACTCATATTAAAACAGTTTTGTTGTCGTTGTCCTTATTCCTCTGTCCCAGAGAGGTAATACGCCTTTAACCCTGGGTGTCACTGCCATTAAACAACAATAAGAGAAAGAAGGAAATAGAAGGCACAGCTAGAGGGAGGGAACCCAGTTCTCAACAATCTTTAAATTCATTTTTGCTTTGCTCATTGGTTGCTTGTCTGTCCTCTTCCAGTTTTCCCTGGTCATGGTGAGATGGTGTGGATCTGGTCTCCCCTCTGGCAACATATGAGATTGGATCGCCTACGCATGCTGCAGTGGTTAAAGATACCACCTGGAGACGTGGGGTGAAATCCCGGTGCTGGAAACCTTAGTTTTACCTGGTGGAGACGAGACGGTGTGGATCCTCTGGCATCATCTGAATTCGTCCTGCATCCGTACTATTTGCACTTTACTTTAGTATTACCATCTAAACATCTGGACATTGATCAAAATCCTTCGTGATTTTTCTCTACTTATGACATCTATTGCAGCATGTCCGTCCTGGGAGAGGGATCCCTTACTCTGTCAACTCTCCCTGAGATTTCTTCTATTTTTTTTACTCCCGGTAAAGGGTTTTTTACTGGGAGTTTTTTCTCAGCCGAGCTAAGGGTGTAAGGGCAGGGTGTCATATTGTTTCACATATTGCTTCATATTATATCATGTTGTGTCATATTGTACCATACTGTATCATATTGTATGGACTGTAAAGCCCATTGAGACGAATACTATTTGTGATTTTGGGCTATACAAATAAAACTGATTTGATTTGATTTGATTCTACAACATGCAGAAGTAGAAAAACCAGGTATGTTCAATTATTTGTAAAACTGTGAACAACTAAAGAATGCAACTAACGGCTAAATATTCTGTTTACTGAGCCTGTGTAAAATCCCTCCTACCTGTGTATTAATGGTTACTGAAACAAGGGACTTGGTCTAACTGGAATATTGCAAATCACACATTTTTGCAAGTCAAAACACAGAGCAGTAGGGGTGTAACGGTACACGTATTTGTACCGTACCGTGACGGTACAGGCACGTATTTGGTGTTACAGAGGTGGACCGCGGTCCGCAAATGTGGCATACATAGCGTTAATATGGCGAATGTAAAGGCTTGTTTTGAGGCGCGGAACTTAAAACTTGAAGTCGGAGTTCCCCCCGGACCGTTTAGCCTGCGGCTCCGCTCGCACGTGCGCAGTTGCCATGGCAGTAGCAGCCAGCTAGTGAGAGCATTGAGAGTAGCACACAGGACGCCCCGCCGCCCCCGAGAGCGCGACTGTGTGGGTTGCTAGTGAAAAGAGAGGGAACTGCATGGCGAACAGGATACCGGAGCTTGAAGACGCCCCCCTGGCATTTAAATCCCAAGTCTGGGAAAACTTCGGATTTCTGGTTCATTTTGAAAATGGTGAAAGAAAAGTGGACAAGTCGAAAGCTGTATGCCGACATTGTTCAAAAGCGATCGGCTATGCAGATGGCAACACATCAAACATGCACACGCATTTAAAAAGGCACCATCCAGGTGTGACCATCACCGTTGCTGCTAGAAAAAAACGAGCCGTGCAAACCCAGCTCCCGACACTATTTCAGCAACCCCTGTCTGGGACTTCAGAACGAGCAAATGCCATAACAAAGTCTATTGGTGTTTTCATTGCTGCTGATCTACGGCCATTCTCCGTTGTTGAAAACCCAGGCTTTAAACATATGATTGAGGTAAGCGTACTCTAATCTTAAATCAATGCTGTAATATACTACTGCACAATAGGCTACTCGAAACATGAATATTATTGACTGAATTAACTGAATATAATATTTATTTATTCTGATTTAGCGCATACTAGTGTTTCAGTAGGCCTATATTAATGCTGTTAAATGAGTGCCACATTACGTTTTGTTGTATCTAAATGCAATGAAAATAAAGTATATTTTATTCTTCTCTAAGGTGATTGAGCCCCGGTATGTAGTTCCTTCTCGTCCACACTTCAGCCAGAAAGTCATACCAGCTCTGTATGAAGAAAACAAATCTGCTGTGGTCCACCACCAATGCATCTGCTGTAGCACTCACAACTGATGGGTGGACATCCAGAGCTACAGAGAGCTACTTAACGGTGACTGCCCATCACATCACCTCTGAATGGGACATGGTAAGCCATGTTTTACAAACTCGCCCCATTTATGACCAGCACACAAGTGTAAATCTGGCAGCGGCACTTAAGGAGGCGGTGTTGGAGTGGGACTTGGAGAGGCCAGGAACTACGATTCCTGTCACAACAGACAATGCTAAAAATATTGTAAATGCAGTCAGTGAAGCAGGACTGGGCCCCCACATTGGATGTTTTGCACATACAATTAATTTAGCAGCACAGAAAGCAACAGGACTCAGCCAGGTGTCCAGAGTGCTAGGTAGAGTCAGAAAGGTTGTGTCTTTTTTTCATCGTAGCACAACAGCTGCACACATACTGGAGACCAAACAGGAGATGCTTGGTATACCAAAACACACCCTGATCCATGACGTCCCGACCCGCTGGAATTCCAGTTACGATATGCTGGAAAGGTACCTAGAGCAGCAAGCAGCTGTGTACTCAGCGCTGACCGAGAAGGCCCTCAAGAAGAATAAAGACATTAACACGTTGTCTGACCAGGATGTGAGTCTGGTAGAGGAGCTCATTACAGTCCTAAAACCCCTAAAAACTGTCACAACACTGATGAGCACTGAATCCACACCTTCAGTGTCAATGATCCTGCCCCTAAAAACCACTGTGCTCAAGTCTGTGGAGCCCAATGAGGAAGACAGTCCAACTGTGAGAGAAGTCAAGGCTGCCATCAGAGAAAACCTGATGGGAAGGTACTCTACTTCCTGTCATGATTTCCTCCACAAAGCCACAGCCCTTGACCCAAGATTCAAGACCCTCCCTCATGTGGATGATGCCTGTTGTGACACCGTCTACAACAGCCTCATCACAGAGATTGTGACCATGGAAGAACAGGTATTGTGTTCATTTTTTTTTAGCATAAAATGCCTTAAATGCTTAATTTGTAACACTTGCTGTTACTGTCATTAGGCTTAGCCTTACTCATTATTTTTTTTCATTTGTGTAATTTTATTTTGCAGAAAGAAGAGGCCACAGAGACAACAGCAGCCAGTTCATCCTCAGCAAGAGAAGAGCCAGAGGCAGCTCCTCCTGTCAAGAAGTCAGCTATGGCTGAACTGTTTGGCGATCTCTTCAAGCTTCAGGACCAGGAAGTGAGGAAAAGGCCTGCTGTCCAGCAGCTGGTGAGGGAAGAGGTTGCCTTATACAAAGCAGTGGACTGCATTTCACTGGATTCCAATCCACTTTTATGGTGGAAGACCAATGAGCCGAAATATCCTCATGTTGCTGAGTTAGCAAAACGCTACCTTGCGGTACCTGCTACCTCAGTCCCTAGCGAAAGGGTATTTTCTACAGCTGGAGACATTGGCCGCGTTTCCCAGATGCGATCGTTCTTTGGGGCCAAAGAAGGGTCGAAAGAAGGGTTCGCCAAAGAAAGAAGGGTTCGCCAAAGAAGGAGCGTTAAGATACGGGTGTTTCCCAGATGGCTTCTTAAGTCCCTTCTTTGGAGAGCCGTAAGATGAAGCGAAAGAAGCATCGAAAGAAGTACTTTGGTGGGAGCTGTCCACCGCGGTCGTGCTGAAACTGAATAAATCGATGCCAGGCGAATCGATCACCCACCTCTTTATCAGCGCATAAGTCACACAGCGCGCCCGTGGTCTCCCCCACACAGGTGGAATTAGGCTACGCATGTAGGCTAACGTGTGTGTGGGTGCGGGTGTGTGTGGCAACAAGTGTATCAAAGTAGTAATCAAGCCCATTAGCGCATATATACCCCGTGGATATAGGCACACAATGTGATGTGAGAATGGAAGAAAGCGGCAGCAAAATAAACAAGCGGGCACCGTCGTTTACCCCGCGGAGGAGTTGGGCGTCTTAGTGGACGAGGTCTGGCAGCACCGGGCAGTTTTATTCGGGGAACAAGGGGCAAAAAGAACATCACGGTGAAGAACCGTGTTAGGCAGGCCATAGCCGAAAATATGTCCCCCTCCAGCCCATGTGGCCTGCGTGACAGGCGTGCTGTGAGGAAGAAGTGGCAGGAGTTCCAGAACCAAACAAAAAGGAAGAGTGAGAAGGTTTCACTAATCAATCTCCCTTCGTTGCAGGTGATGCAGACGCAGTAAAGACAGCGCGGAAGTAACCCCTCCCCCATATGGTTTCAATAAACTATTTTGGTTTCTTTTCAACCATGTATTGTGTGGATCATTTTGCATTGAAATGAGGGTGTCAAACCTAGCAACAAAAAGTCCCAGGCAATTTGTAATGTATCTAAGCGTAGGTTAATGACGTATGCGTATTGCGCAACAGCAACAGCATTCCAGTGCCAGACTTTCAGGTAAAGCACCGGACAGTGCAGCAATAATCATAGTGTGCAGGACGTTACATGTAGCCTACATCTGCTGGTTCTGTTTATTTATTCCAGCCTTCAGGCCTGAGAGTTGATATGGGTGATGTGTGGTGGTTGTGGGTTTATGGTTTAGTGCTTGGTGACTGGTGGTGAAGAGGTAGGGGCTGCGGGTTGTTGGACCGGGCTGAAGGCAAAATTGCAGCGGGTTGCTCTGGATGTGTGGAGACACCAGAGAATCAGCCGTTGGATCTCCGCACGGGGCAGCCGGTACTTTTGCCTGGACGGCCCGGTCTGATAGCACGTCCAGTGGGGAGAAGTGCCGACGCACGTATGCATTTATGTAAACCGTCTGGCTTCGCGCACGGCGAGGCTGTTGGTTCGCAGCGAGAAGGTGTTGTATTGCAGCCATGGTTTCTCACACGCGCGGACTTTTGGCAACGCCTTTAGCAGGTGGAGCCGCTCTGAATGAGGTTCAGCTGAGTTCAATTAAATCTGTTTCTTTGATATCTGTGAAATGCTGTTGTTGAAGGGTTGTTGATGATTTTTTTGTATGTGTAGTAGTACTATAAACTCACATGTGTGTGGAAAACGTAAACGTCTGATTCATTAAAACATTTTTTTTCTCTACTATTAGTCTATGTTTCTTGCGCCAGTGGTCCGATTGAGCATTGTTTTATTATTTCGAAAAGTGGAGGAAATAAATTTCCCTGACGCGGCATGATCACTGACGATTTGGTCGCTAAGAAAGGTTGAAAGAGTGGGTCAGCTCCGTCTTTCAGTTCCATCTTAGTGAAAGTACTACTTTCGCTAAGAAGGAATCTGGGAAACGCATTCTTCTTTCACAGCGTTCTTAAGTGCGCTCCAAAGAAGAACTCTGCCCAAAGAGGCTCTTTGGGATTCTGGGAAACGCGGCCATTGTAAGTGCCCAAAGAGCTGTGCTTAATGCACACAATGTGGACATGTTGATCTTCCTAAAAAAAAACCTGAAAGTTGAATGAAGTTGTGTAGGCTGCACTTTTTTATTTGCACTTTTATTTGAGCATTATTTTATTTATTTGAGAACCTTGTTGTTTGCAGCAGTATTTAATTTTTTATACTGAAGACATGTACATTAAGTGTACTGTGACTGTAATTTAAGTTAATGTTGCAGTCTCACTTTTATTTAATGATTATTTTTATATTATATATACTTCAGAGCTTAAGAGAGCTGCAGCAATATTTTCTTTATTTATAATGAAAAATACCCTTAAAGTTTACATACCCTTTGTTTACATACCAGCTGAGCTTACAGAGTCTAGGCTAAGCATTAACACTGTATTTTCTTCAGAGCAATTTTAGTTTATGCTGCACGTACACTTTTATTAATGAAGCATTTCATTTATTGCAGAATTGCAGCAGTATTTCTTTTATATTTGTTATACATGTTATTTGTATGTTTCATACTGACAGCTAAAACTGTTAAACTAATGTGTTTAATTGTTTACTAATTAAACTTATGTCATTCTGACAAACAAGCAGTTTTTTCATTATTCCCCCTTAACTATGAACCGTACCGTACTGTACCGTACCGTGACTTCAAAACCGAGGTACGTACCGAACCGTGACTTTTGTGTACCGTTACACCCCTACAGAGCAGCCACAGTCAGGCAGTAGACAGTGTCTAACTGAAGTCTGACTATTTTATGGATTCAAACAAAGTTTGTCTGTCTGTCTGTCTCCAGTGTTAAAGGTTACCTCTCATACTGCAGAAGAAGAGTGATATGGAGGAAGAGGACCGGTCTAAAAGAAAACGCTCAGTCCTCAGTGATGAACCTGGACCTTCACACACAAAGTAAGAGACTGTTTCTACTGTTAACTGAGTGAATAGGATTCAGTAATGTGATGACTTCAAACATGTAGAAAGTAGGGCTGCACAATATATCGAATTTTCATCGCGATGACGATATTGGCTTCCCACGATGACGTGTACATGAATGTGCGATATTTTAAATGTGTGCTCAGCTGCGAAGCAAATCAATCCCTCCCCAAACCACTCGCTGATCATGTGCCTGTTCATGCTCCAACCTGGCAACCCCAGGTTCCCCGAGAGCTGTCAATCAAAGTCCAGTGGCTCCGCCCCCAAAGTGTGAACAATTTTCTGCCCGCATAGACAGAAAGCACTCCAAGAGCCGCGCGAAGAAGCAAGCTGCTGCTGCTTATCGCGCGAGCGAGAGCAGACATCTGCGCTTGTGAAATCACATACATCCCCTTGTTAGTCTCTTTTTTTGTGTGGGACCGGATTTATAACCCATTATTACATGACACTTTGCCAGGTCTGTTATCCAGCCAGACAGACCGCTGTCAAGAGTATAATGTATAGCGAACGGGTCACCTAAGGACCTACGTCATAGTTTTGATGGATAGACGTCCACAAACAGGGCTACTCGTTCAGAAAACAATGGAATACTTTTTCAACACGTCTTTGCATGTATCAGGAGAGCAGGGAACACAGGAGTCATGGTTAATGTCCGACAGGACTCCAGCAAGACGACGTGAGTACGTTTTGCTTCAGGCTGCAGCCCGCCATGTAAATGTTCGGCAGTCATTTTCTCCGTGAATTGTTATAGATTTTGGGGAATAATGCTTTGTTAGCTAGATGGAGCTCTGGTTAAGCATGTTGGCCGATTACATTTAGGCCTACTGTTTGTACAGTGTGCGAGTCTTGAGTTGTGTTAGCAAAACAGTAGCTCTGTGGCTAACAGCTGAGCCGGAGCCTTCAGTCAGCTGAAGCAGTCTAGCTGGGCGAGTAGACTATTCCACCGTTGCTAGTTCGTATCCTTGGTCGTTCCTATTTGCTGGCGTATTGAACTACGTTTTCATTACATAAGAACCTAGTGGGTTTGCAATGACTATTCCAGTTATTAGACAAGCTCCCAGGGTTGCTAATAACTTACATACAGTCAGTGCCTCAGCGTACACACGACCTGAAGCGAAGATGAAACCTCGCGTTGGGAGTAAAGGCATGAGAGGCAGCAACATTTAACTAACGTGTTGCTGAGTGTTACCTGCCACTTCCCGTCTCCGTCCTTTCAAATTAAATTCCGACATAGTAGAGCCATATAGGTTGTGATTTATTTTGACAGGGCGCAGCTCATAATATACTTATTTTAGTTATACATTGTGGGCACAATTTTATTTAGTTCAAAATCAAGTTTTATACACATCCATCATGCAGGTAGGCTACAATGAATGGAGTAAAATATTTTATATTTTTGCTTTTAGGAGATGCAATGAGGTCAGGTGAGGAAACAAAGATGTGTTATTCAACAGAAATGTAGCACAAGGAAAAGTTAAAGCAGTGCTCTGTTGATTTGATTTTGAGTAAAGTTTTGGTGCAATATTTTGATTTATATTTTCTTTGTGGAAATGCATTGACTTCAGGTAAATATTTATTATATTTATGCAAATATATGTACATTATCAGTAATATTGCATAGCCGATCACATGGATATGAAAGCGCTGTTATGTTTACGTGACAATCCAATAAAAATATTTTACTCACTACAATTACTGAATAATCGTGGTAAAATATCGTGATATCAATATTGACCAAAATAATCGTGATAATCATTTTGGGCAATATCGTGCAGCCCTAGTAGAAAGTCTGCACTCTCAATAATAATATAAGAGGAATTAACCATGGTTTTGTCATCAAATCTTGATCTTATCTCGAGATCACAGTTTATTTTTGTCATTATCGTGAGATATTGAATATTCAATCTGTTATCACAAAAGGTCTTTCATCTTATGTTCAGTATCTCGTGATCTAAAGGAAACAAAAGTTTTTTTGGGGGGTAATAAACACCGTAAATACTTATTGAATAAAACATGGCCCTTTTAGGCTTCTGTACATGAGGACATTAAAGTCTTAGTGTTATCTCTGCTCTTTACAGAGACTAATGATCTGTGTAAAACATTGTTGTTTCCACAGACAGAGATCAGGGTCTCCAGACTCCGGCTGTCTGTCTATGAAGAGTGACCGGTCCAAAGGGAAACCTCCAGACTCCAGCCATGAACCTGGACCCTCACACACAAAGTAAGAGACTTTTTCTGCTTTAAACTGAGCGAATAGGATTCAGTTTTAAATGTTATCTGATTATCTACACTACAACATTGTCTTTTTATATGGGCTGTCAAATCAATTATTTCTACATGAAATAAAATTAGGAACTGGGGGCGGAATTTCCTACACACACACACACACACACACACACACACACACACACACACACACACACACACACACACAGGCTTATTTGCCCGAAGCGTCCCATAACACATCCATAGAGCCCTTTGCCCCTTTCCCATGCTTCTTTTACTCTTTGATCCCGTGCGGGCCGTGTCCACAAGCAACAGGTTCTGCTGCGCTATCGTCTCACCCCTTTTGCACCAAGTCAAAGGGAACTATAGAAGCGCAATTAATCTGCGTTAATCTTTTTAATGCGTTATTTTTTCTGTGGTTCATTAATCTAAATTAAAACGTTAATGTGTCAGCCATACTTTTTCTATTTGCATGAGTTCCAATTTTGTCAATAGAGAATATCCTGATCAGGTTGTATTTACTTCTGATCCCAGTCAAAGTTCTTTATCCGCCACATACATCAGGTCGGCAATACGTCATCTAGACGGAATTCTCCTCGCCACGCCCCCTTTGGGGGGAAAACAATAGCGCTAACAGCATAGACAGTGACAGCGCGATCATTCAAAATAAGCCGGTATAGCTCAAATCTGCAATGTCCTGAGCTGTTGTGTGGTTTACAAAGTAGAAAACAAACATCATCATTTTATTCCTTCGCCATGCCCCCGAAGATCCCCCTAAAGAAGGGCTGTATGACAGCAGGAAGCTCCCGGCTTCCCCTGTGCTCTGCATTCAGTGGGAGTTTGCTATTGTAAAGAGCTGTCAGGACCGTTTTTAGAGTCTAGTCAAGGCATAGCGCTATAACATTAACATAGTAAGCGTTATTACAGACAACACAACTTAAAATGTTCAGGTGTAATCATCTTACCTTTGTCACAGAGTTTGCATTTTGCTGTAGTCTCTGAAATTTGCTCAAGGTGACACGCTGCTTTTTGTTTTTCCCCTCTTTGCCTGCACAGCAATCACGTCATAATACAAGGCCTAACTAGAGTTTAAACAGGTGGCGGTTTTACTAAACCTTTCCAGCTGTAGATAATAATGAGACATAATAAAATTAAGTTTGTGTTGTTTTTATCAAATCAGGTCTCCAGACTACGACTATCTATCTATGAAGAGTGACCGGTCCAAAGAGGATCCTCCAGACGTGAGCAGTGAACCTGGACCCTCAGACACACAGTAAGAGACTGTTTCTATTTTGGGACATTGAAGCAACTGTAGATATTGGTCTGTCTTTGCAGAGAGGTGTGAGCTTTGCAAACACCACCGTAAAACATGTTGGTTTAGTTACAATGTAGAAGTTTGTGATTTGACCCTTTTGAGGACTGTGATTTTGTTCCATCCATTTAAGAGAAAACATGTTCATCACTGATTTATTATGATTGAATACATATATAGGGAAAGAGCTGCATTGCACTAGTGAGCCATGGGTTGGCCTCCACTAATGTAATGTGTAATAAAGAAAGTGCTGATCTCCACAGAGAGGAGCAGCCGTCCTGCTGTGCTTTGTGTCAGGACGTCCTGAAGGATCCAGTCTCTACCAGCTCTGGACACTGGTTCTGCAGACAGTGCTCCACCTCAGCCAGTCAGACCAGCACTGTACATGGTAAGACTGCAGACCTGTCAGCTGGAGTCATCATGTCTGAACACAGGATTCCTATTGGTTTATTCGCTGTGCTGTACAATATACTGTAGATATTAAAGTGTTTTCCAAAAGCCCTTGAATGGTAAAACCCTTGCTTTATTATTTTGTAGAACATTTTAATGCTGCTCATGAAATAGAACAGATTCTCAAAAATAAATCACTTTATATTTTTTTCTTGTCTTCCAGCAGATAGTGGTCTGCAGGAGGTTTTAGATGAACATAAAATCAGTCTGAAGAAGAGATGTGAACGTGTGACTGAAGGAACTGATAAAGAAGGGATTAAAACCCTCCTCAACAAGATCTACACTGAGCTCTACATCACAGAGGGACAGAGTGAAGAGGTCAATACCCAACATGAGGTGAAGCAGCTTGAGAAAGCTTCCAAGATAAAGACCCTCCATGACTCTCCAATCAAGTGCCACGAAATCTTTAAAGCCTTACCCGACCAAGCCTTACCCGACCAAGCCTTACCCGACCAAGCCTTACCCGACCAAGCCTTACCCGATCAAGCCTTACCCGACCAAGCCTTACCCGACCAAGCCTTACCCGACCTAGCCTTACCCGACCAAGCCTTACCCGACCAACAGAATAAAATCAGACCCATCAGAGTCGTTATGACTAATGGAGTCGCTGGCATTGGAAAAACCTTCTCAGTGCAGAAGTTCACTCTGGACTGGGCAGAGGGCTCAAAAAACCAAGATATCAGTCTGCTGATTCTGCTTTCGTTCAGGGAGCTGAACTTGATCAGAGATGAGCAGTACAGTCTTCTCATGCTGCTCCATGTCTTCCATCCAACATTACAGAAGGTCACAGCAGAGAAGCTCGCTGTCTGTAAAGTTTTGTTCATCTTTGACGGCCTGGATGAAAACAGACTTTCTCTGGATTTCCACAACAATGAGGTCGTGTCTGATGTCACACAGAAGTCATCAGTCAACATGCTGCTGACGAACCTCATCAAGGGGAATCTGCTTCCATCGGCTCTCATCTGGATAACTTCCCGACCTGCAGCAGCCAATCAGATCCCTCCTTCATGTGTTGACAGGGTGACAGAAGTACGAGGCTTCACTGACCCACAGAAGGAGGAGTACTTCAGGAAGAGAGTCAGTGATGAAGAGCTGTCCAGCAGCATCATCTCACACATCAACACATCCAGGAGCCTCCACATCATGTGTCTGATCCCAGTCTTCTGCTGGATCACTGCTACAGTTCTCGAGCACATGTTGACTGCAGACCAGAGAGGAGAGCTGCCCAACACCCTGACTGGCCTGTACTCACACTTCATGCTGGTTCAGACACAGAGGAAGAAGCAGAAGTATGAAGAGGGACATGAGAGGAGTCCACAGCAGCTGATGAAGGCTGATGGGGAACTTCTTCTGAAGCTGGGGAGGCTGGCGTTTGAGCAACTGCAGGAAGGAAACGTCATGTTCTACCAAGAAGACCTGGAGCGGTGTGGTCTGGATGTCACAGAGGCATCGGTGTACTCAGGAGTTTGTACCGAGATCTTCAAGAGAGAGAGTGTGATCTTCCAGAACACAGTCTACAGCTTTGTTCATCTGAGCGTCCAGGAGTTTCTGGCTGCAGTCTATATGTACCACTGTTACACCAACAGGAACACAGAGGTAGTGGAGGGTTTCCTGGGGACAACCCCTTACCGATATGATGATGGCCGAGCCCTAAATTACTTTTGGAGGGAACCCAACTCACGACAGACAGGCCATTACCCATCCCTAGATGAGTTTTTGATGGGAGCCATGCAGAAATCCCTTGAAAGTAAAAATGGCCACCTGGACCTGTTTGTCCGCTTCCTTCATGGCCTCTCTCTGGAGTCCAACCAGAGACTCTTGGGAGGACTGCTGGGTCCAACAAACAACAGTCCAGAAATCATCCAGAGAGTCATCAACAACCTGAGGGAGATGAACAATTATGAGATCTCTCCTGACAGAAGCATCAACATCTTCCACTGTCTGACGGAGATGAACGACCTCTCAGTTCATCAGGAGATCCAGGAGTTCCTGAAGTCAGAGAACAGATCAGAGAAGAAACTGTCTGTGATCCACTGCTCAGCTCTGGCCTACATGCTGCAGATGTCAGACGAGGTTCTGGATGAGTTGGACCTGCAGAAGTACAACACATCAGGGGAGGGACGACGGAGACTGATTCCAGCTGTGAGGAACTGCAGAAAGGCTTTGTAAGTACAGATGTTGGAGCCATTAGGCTATTCTTTTGTTTTTGATTTATTTGGTGAAGATGCAGGTTGGTGTTTGACCCCTGGGTGGAGCTTAGGCTCATTAGAAAGCATAAATGATAATCACTTGGCACGGCCAGGTGTGTGTAATTTGGGGAAAGCAAACAGTTTTGTACCGTGTCAACGTGTAAACTTGTCAGCGTCTGTGATACATTGCTTGCTCTGTACTTAACAGCCTGATATTGAATGAACTTACCTTACAACAGAAACAATTTGTAATATGAACTATTGGTGAGCATGCATCACAACAAGCAATAAATGAGTCACAGCACTCAAAGCAAATAGTATTGGATACACAAACACGCGTACGACCGAGTTCTCCACACTGCACCAAACAGGCCTAATGTAGAGTTGGTTAATAGGCTCTACAGATGTGATTTACTTCATATATCAGTATAGAAACTGCTCAGTAGAGCCGACGTTATGTCGTTGATGTCCCGTATTAAACACACACACCTCTGAAAACTGCAGACGTTTTTGTCCTCCCTTGCTCTGAACGGAGCAGAACATTTATCACCTCCTGTTGCTACCAACAGCAACTGCCGCCCGCGACACAGACATAGCAGTTAACAGGTCCAAACATAGGCTAGCGTGCTGCTATGTTTAGCCACCTACACCTACTTTGGCTACTGATCCTGGGTCAGCCACAACGTTATAGTGACTGTAGTTGGGAGCGGGTGGGATGCACGGGGTGGGTTATTTTTAAGTTCTTGGAGCTTCTCTCTCATTTTGCACAGTTCTAAAATACTATAAATGGTTAAACGTGTACTCCTGGCGGACTTCCCTTTTTGATGCTACACCACCACACGTTGCTAAATGGCTGACCCCTCAAGTGGGGTTTGTTTTGTAGATTGCCACTACACTACGTATTCACCTAGGAGCTCATTTATAAAGCTTGCTGCACACAAAAACCTTACGTAGACAGGCAGAAATGTGCGGTGGCAAACGTTGGTACTGTATAGGCCTATTTCGTTCGATAAAATCATGTTATGAATTTAGCAAATGATTACATGAATCTTTTTTCCATGACATTTGACCCTGGAAGATTAAACTATAATCAGACATTGTTGGAAATGTTTGGATCTCACGGGAGGGAAACAATGCTCTCGAATAGTATTCTGTCCTAGCAGTTGTGTCCTAACAATGTGTAGGCAGATAGCGAACAAGGCAATAAATGAAGCTGGCTTGAAGTCTTCTTAAGATGGTTTATTGAAGAGTTCACTCCAAGCATTGTTTTCTTTTTGTAAAACTAAGGAATACAAACAAAAATATAATTACTAAATAGCCAAATATTTCTTTCACATTTTCATATACACAAATATAAGCCTGTGCATATACACACAAGCAGATAGCACTAGCATAACTTACACTAAGAAAAAGAATGAGCTAGGCTAAAATGATATTACATCTTAACAACTATTATATTATTGTATCGCACTCGCACCACCAATGGTGCAGATCAGCCTGACAAAGCTGTCTCAGAACAATTGAATTCACATTTACATTTCTCCAATATAACTAATAGACTAACGGCTAATGCATTATTTCACTTCTCAAAAAAGACTATAATGACTGTGCCAATCGTGATATGTGATAAGTGTGTGTGTGTGTGTGTGTGTGTGTGTGTGTGTGTGTGTGTGTGTGTGTGTGTGTGTGTGTGTGTGTGTGTGTGTGTGTGTGTGTGTGTGTGCCAGGTACTGTGGCACATTCACGGCACAGGCTTTCTTCATTCCCAGAGGCTTTCTTTGCAGCCGGTCACCTCCCTTTTGTCCTCATGTCAGTCAAAGTGCTGTGCTTATTAAGAGTGTCACCAAATTCAGGAACTATTTAGCATTCACCATTTATGGTAGATTGTGGAATGAAACTAGGAGGTGACACAGGGCGACACAGGGCGGAGATTGTCCGCAAACAAATCAAATCAACAAATGGGTTTATATAAAGGAAAGATTGCGTGCTGTGCAAAAACTTTTCTTTTTTGCACAGCACATTCTTGGTTTGTTTTGGGAAGGATTCTACGCACACCTTTATGAATGAGGCCCCAGGTCTTGTTGTCTCAGTCCACCGCCTGTTGCTATTTGACATCAACATTTTATTTTTTTATATTTTATAATTTAATAATACTTCAAGCAGCTGTTTATGAAAAAAGTGGTGGAATTATAAGTTTTTTTTCCAATTCATCGATTAATCGAAAAAAAATCATCAACAGATTGAGGGAGAAGTAAGCGAGATGGTCCTTTAGCCTACTTCCTGTCAGTGACTGAAGTTAGCAGTCCCCTCCCTCGTCCCTACGTCACCACCACATTAACGTGCAGCCGTCTTCGTCAGATAGTGCCGCGATGGAGAGCAGCGAGTCATCTAGCGTCTGTCTTTGTCTGTTTCTTTCAGCGCTCTGTCTCCTGATTGGATAAAAGCGAGTGGGATACTTGAAAATGACTGCAAAGCTGAATAACTGGGAGTCCTGTGTTATGAACTGCTCCTACTGTTTTAAGTGATTGCTGTATGAATATTGATTTAACACGTATATTAACAAAATAATATTGCTTACTTAAACAATTGTTAGTTGCAGCCCTAAAATGATTTCAGTCTGTGAACATCATGGAAGCCTAAATGTAACTACATTGTGTCTTGCTTCATCTGCTAGGTTATATCAAAACTGATTTCAGGTCCAAGAGAGAGCGATGAGAATTATTGTTTCATGTCAAATTCAAGTAAAATAAGATGAGCTGAACCAAATGATTATAGTAAAAATAAAGTGTCATCTTTCATAGTTACATATTTTATTTATACGTTTCATTACAGACTTTCTTACTCCGGACTCTCGGAGACTCACTGTGAAGTTGTGGCATCGGCTCTGAAGTCCAACCCGTCCCATCTCAGAGAGCTGGATCTGAGTAGAAACGACCTGATGGATTCAGGAGTGAAGCTGTCTGCTGCACTGGAGAGACCACACTGTAGACTGGAGACTCTGAGGTCAGTTCAACGACTGTAGTTTACATAGTTTTTGAATATATTCAATTCAAATCGTTTTGGGGTTATACCTTTTTTCTTTCAGCTTCCACAGACTCCCATTGTGGTCCATCAGTCAGTACCTATGAGGCTGTAGACTGTGTGAGAGATGTGAATGAACTTATTGAAGATCTGATGACAGCAGATAGAAACAGGCAGCAGAGAGTTTGAGCTTCTGCATAAACAGAGAGAGAGAGAGAGAGAGAGAGAGAGAGAGAGAGAGAACATAAAGACATGAAGTCAAAGTTCAATAAAGGTGAAGTTTTGAACTGTGATGATCTTCCTGTCAGAAACTGATGTGGCTGGTACAGACAACACTCAGAGCCCTGTTTCAGGAAGTGTGTTTTGGGGCAACCCAGAGTTTGTTCGCTCTGAGTTAGTGGAAACTCTGGGTTTTCCGTTTCAGCGCAACTCAGTCTGTGTCCGTGGCAACATACGCTGTGGGTCTGCTGGATAGGTGGTTTGACCTACTCTGAGTTTGTTTTCACTTTACGCTGCAGCTCCGACTGAGGTATCGCAACTCGTCCCTGTACAGTTTGAAGCAAAATCACTCCATAGACATCTCCATTAGGATGTTTTTATCATTTCCTGATGATTTTACGTTTGATCGATAATTCAGGCTATCTGATCAGTATTCTCAGCCCTTGTGTTGTTCATCTAACACACCGTGAACATGCTCTACATTCAGATGGATGAGCCTATTTGTCTTGTATCTCATTTTTTGTATTAACCCATTGACGCCAATGGCTATCTAGGATACATGTCCTTATCGCCTGAGGGTTTTCTGAAAAAATACTACGAATTGTCAACATCTACCAAAACCTTAATATCTAAGCCTCTGTAGCACATAGAAACATGAAATAAAAGACATTTAAAAGGTAAGTTTCACAGGTTGTATTAATCCAACTTACTTACTTGCTCTTACAAACCACAAACACATTTAAAAAAAAAACGTCAATTATATGGGGGAAAAAATGAATAAATTATATAAAATATTTAAAAATAATGTGCTAATTAGGTTATATTCCTGATTCCTTTAAGCATGGATAGTAGTGACTGAGTGACTGAGTGTGTAGTGGAGAGAGAAAGATAGACAGATAGAGGGAGGAAGAGATAGCTTTATTTGATCATTTAGTTCAGTTATCACTGGCTTTAGACTCGTTCGCGCTGTCGGGAGCCGATCAGATGGTCCAAAGAGCAGTATAACACAGATGAAAACGAAACTGAAACTTAACTATCGCCTGGCCGGGTGACTTGAGGTGGAGCAGCCAAATATAGCCTAAATGAATAGATATTGTTACTAAACAGAAGTAATGTGTTTGAGCCAAGAGTAATTGTGCTCTCACAACTCCTCTGAGATTTTCTTTCCTCTTGGCATGTCTGACCTGAATGGGTTCACTTTGGTGAGCCTAAACTGACCTGATTTGGTCTCTGGCTGTACTAGTGCCGCCTAATCTCTTCACAAAAGATTTCTCATTACATTGGTCCATTTCATCACTCAATTTGTCTCACCTGATTGTTTTTACCTGCTCGATTTCAGCAATATAGCTCAGGGTTCACTTACTTTTGCACATATTAACTCTGCCAAATAATTTATTTTATTTTAGTCTTTTGGATACACAATTAATTTCCTCAAAGAAAGTATGTGGAATTGATAAACACACATCTGTTATTTGATGTGAAAAATACTGGTATTGATAAAATGAACTAATAATGGTCAATGAACTCAATAAAACTCAAAAGGATCACATACTTTCAAGCAGCACTGACAAACATAACTTACATCCAAGAAGTTTTATATTTGATATTTTTATTTCTCTTCTAAATGTAGTCTGCAGTTACAAATTAAGTCTGTTTCCTAGAGAATCATTGAGTAAATTTAGTTCTTTAATTAAATGTATTTTCATATTTTTTGGTGAATGGTCACATCTTTACACAAGTTTAGAGAAAAGTTCATTGTTTAGGACATAATAATGTTTAGCTCAACATTTAAAACCTGAACACATCTGATTGGATTATAATTTAATCTTTATCTCCATCATTTATTCTTCATTCAGATTGAGTAACTGCAGTTTGTCAGTTATCATCTGTGCTTCTCTGGCCTCAGCACTGAAGTCCAACCCCTCCCATCTCAGAGAGTTGGATCTGAGTAACAACGAGCTGCAGGATTCAGGAGTGGAGCTGCTGTGTGGTTTTCTGGAGAGTCCACTCTGTAGACTGGAGACTCTGAGGTCAGTTTACTGACTCTATTACTGTTAGAGACATTATATGTTTAATGAACAATTTAACCTCAGTTAAACAGTAAACAGAATTTACATCCAATAAGTTTTATATTTCCATTTATTCATATTTTTATATCTCATCTACATATTCTTTTCATTTCCATTATTATTATTTTTTAATCTGGCCCCATGTTTAGACAAAATATTTATTGTAATTTGATGAAGTTCATTTGCTGAAGGTGAAATATTTATTTTGTTTCAGTTTAAATTATTATATATTTTTTTTATAACACATAGATGATACAAAAACACAGACTTACAAATTCACTGTGATAATTTACTAATTTATATACAGGCATTACTTGTTCTTATTTTTATTTCTCTTCTAAATTTAGTCTGCAGTAACAAAATAAGTCTGTTTAATTGAGAATAATTTAGTACATTTCCACTTTTAGTTCTAAAATAAAATTTAAATAGTAAAATCTCTACACATAAAATGTAATTGTAAATTGATGAATTGTATTTGCTTTACTGGAAATATCTATTTGGTTTTAGTTCGTTTTAATGTTTTTTTCACAACTAATACAATTTAACTGACATTATGATGATCCACAAACACAGAATTACAAAGTCACTGTGATAAGTTTAGAGAAAAGTTATTTGATTAGGACATAATAATGTTCAGCTAAACATTTAAAATCTGAACACATCTGATTGGATTATAATTAAATCTTTATCTCCATCATTTATTCTTTATTCAGATTGAGGGGCTGCAGTTTGTCAGAGATCAGCTGTGCTTCTCTGGCCTCAACTCTGAAGTCCAACCCCTCCCATCTCAGAGAGCTGGATCTGTCTAACAACAAGCTGCAGGATTCAGGAGTGAAGCTGCTGTGTGGTTTTCTGGAGAGTCCACACTGTAGACTGGAAACTCTGAGGTCAGTTTACTGACTCTATTACTGTTGGAGACATTATATGTTTAATGAACAATTTAACCTCAGTTAAACAGTAAACAGAATTTACATCCAATAAGTTTTATATTTCCATTTATTCATATTTTTATATCTCATCTACATATTCTTTTCATTACCATTATTATTATTTTTTAATCTGGCCCCATGTTTAGACAAAATATTTATTGTAATTTGATGAAGTTCATTTGCTGAAGGTGAAATATCAATTTTGTTTCAGTTTAAATTATTATATATATTTTTTTATAACACATAGATGATACAAAAACACAGACTTACAAAGTCACTGTGATAATTGACTAATTTATATACAGGCATTACTTGTTCTTATTTTTATTTCTCTTCTAAATTTAGTCTGCAGTAACAAAATAAGTCTGTTTAATTGAGAATAATTTAGTACATTTCCACTTTTAGTTCTTAAATAAAATGTAATTTTTTGTGGTAAATAGTCAAATCTCTACACATAAGATGTATTGTAAATTGATGAATTGTATTTGCGGTAACACTTTATAATAACTATCCATTGTAAATTGTTAATAGATCATTAGTAAACTCTTAATTAATGATTATTAATGATTTGTTAAGTGTTTGTTAGCAGTTTGTTAAGGATTTATAACAATGGTAGATAGTTAATAGCTTAATAATTGAATCAGTTCATCTGGGAGGTAATCCGAGATACCGACGAGGCTGAAATAGGCTATAGACTATACACAGTGCATGGGCAACTGAGGGCAGCCCCATTTTCAAATATTTTTAAATAAACTCAATACACACTGTGCATGCCATGGACTTGAACGTGACGTGATCAGTTAATCTCGGATTACCTCCCAGATGAACTGATTCAATTACTAAGATATTAACTATCTACCATTGTTATAAATCCTTAACAAACTGCTAACAAACACTTAACACATCATTAATAATCATTAATTAAGAGTTTACTAATGATCTATTAACGAGTTACAACGGGTAGTTATTATAAAGTGTTACCGTATTTGCTTTACTGGAAATATATATTTGGTTTTAGTTTGTTTTAATGTTTTTTCACAACTAATACAATATAACTGACATTATGATGATCCACAAACACAGAATAACAAAGTCACTGTGATTGGTTTAGAGAAAAGTTAATTCATTAGGACATAATAATGTTTAGCTAAACATTTAAAACCTGAACACTTCTGATTGGATTATAATTTAATCTTTATCTCCATCATTTATTCTTCATTCAGATTGAGTTACTGCAGTTTGTCAGAGATCAGCTGTGCTTCTCTGGCCTCAGCTCTGAAGTCCAACCCCTCCCATCTCAGAGCGCTGGATCTGTGGGGAAACAACCTGCAGGATTCAGGAGAGAAGCTGCTTTCTGACTGTGTGAAGAGTCCAGACTGTAGCCTGGAGACTCTGAGGTCAGTATGGGGTCAGACTCAGTCCAGCTGGTTCTGCAGTATTGTACTAAACACAGGGAGGTTAATGCCTCACTCACATTAGGGGTTTCCCTCCAGTTCTACCTTCCACTGTGTGAGCGTCCCAACCAACCAATAGGAGCAGCTCCTGAAGCATCAAGCATGAGACCCCTCCCAGCCAAGTGTTCAGAAGCCCCTATACAGGGACTGAGATCAGATCAGACACTTTATTCATCCAGAGGGGAAATGTTGTGCTGACGTTGTAGTGCAAAGTAGGAACAGTTCAAATATAAACTATCAATGAGGAGCAAATCCAACATTTAGACAAAGTGAATATTATAAACAAGTTAACAGTTAGTTCGTAGATTTGTATGAGAAGCTAATAGCCTAGCACAACAAATCAGTGGTTTAACGTCCTGAGTGCAGTTTCTCCTTATTTTACATTTCATCTTTCTTTTCTTTGTTTCTTCAACAAACAAAAAAAAATCCACCAGATAATGCAAAGCAATGCAACATTTTACAATTGAACAGACATGCAATTTTATTGTAGAATTAAAAAAGTAGTTTGTTAGTTTTTCATGTGATGTTTTTGGACCTCGACTAATCATTAATTATAAATTCCTTCATTATAATAATTATTATCTTATTATTTTTTACTAATGCAGGATCAGAACATGACTGTCTGCAGTCAGTTATGGTCTCTGTGGTGAAGATTTGATGATGAAAAGCATTTGATCAGTTGTCTCTGGACTCTGAAGCTGGTTAACTCAAACAATGAACAATTATTTAAACTTTATTCATAACTTTAGGATTGTGTTCATTCTACAGGATCAATGGCAAGGAAATCAGAGCTAAGGAACATGAAAAACGTGAGTAATGAACCAATGACTCTCATTCATCAAACTGTTTATGAACATAAAAAAAAAATCTGAAAATGAGCTTTTAACATTTAAAAGATATTTCAAATACATTTTTCATGGAGCTGTAATTTCTTAAATGTTTGAGTTTTGACTACAAATAGTTCCCTCCCCATTCACGATTATATTGTTTCATTTCTTCTCTCTTTCACTTCTTCTCTCCATCAGTTCGCTCTGATGTCAAACTGGATGTGCAAAAAAACCTGCCAGACGACGGCAAAAAGGTGAGAGGAGCAGTTGCACAGTGTAAAGTCCTCCAGTATTACTATTGCAAACTAACATTAAACAGCAGTTATTTAGACTTCAGTTGGTAATGTATACAGCCAACACTAATGGCATTAATAATATGAGCCATACATGCTTTTCCTCATATTAAACATGGCATCAATGTGTTTGTCAGGTGAAAGAAGCGACCCGACCGTGTAGTAGCTCAGACGGAGGAGGAGAGGGAAAGTCACAGGTGAGGTCCAATAACGGCTTGGTGATGCGTTAGTAGTTAAATATAATCTGTGACAAATGTTAGGCTGTTGATGTACTGTATAAGAATGGTTCATCAATGTCTGTATGAATGAGAGCTTCGAATAGGCAAATGTTTCCTCACTCTTCATAAGCATCGATGTGTTATTTCCTCAGGTGACTAATATTAGCACTTGGTTTATAAAGCACTGAATGGTTCGTTATGAACCGTCCAGAGCTCTCAGGTCATCTGGGACAGGTCTACTTACAGTCCCCAGAGTTAGGACTAAACAAGGAGACAGACAGACAGACAGACAGGTCTTCTTAATGTCCCCAGAGTTAGGACTAAACAAGGAGAAGCAGCTTTTAGTTTTTCTGCACAGCATATCTTGAACAACATCTGGACTTTTCTGTTTCCCTTTTAACCTGTCATTTTTGATTCTATTCTATTTTACTTTTATTGGCATATTTTCATTGTTTTCTAAATGCAATTCTTTTAATTTTTAACTACTTGTCTGCCTGCTCTTAGTTTCGTTTTGTCTCTGTAATGCAATTTCTAATGTCTAATCTTGATGGTTTTTTTATGCGCCATTTCTTTGAATGCATAAACTTTCCTTGCCTAACACACATCTTACACTGGCACTCTCTGATCCACACAATGTGCCTTAGTTGAATATTGAGAGTTTTTTCCAATCACTTAACAAAGCAATGCCAGTTTTTACATTTCCTTTGAAATAATGAGCTTTGTGCCTTTTTAAATTCAAGACTCCAGTATCCTTCTCGCCTGAACAGAATGGACCTAAATACAGGTAATCATATAACATGACTAAACACTATCTTATTCAACTTGTTTTATGGTTCATCAACTTGTTATAAAAGTTTAAAATTATTTTTTTTTTTTAAGTTTTATGACTCAATTTGTGTTCAGCTTATGTGGTTTCTGTTTTTAAGTATTTGTGAACTACTGTAAATCTATGTCATTACTTGTTATTGTTTTTACTGTTTGTGTAGTGGAATTAATGTTTAAGTTTCTTCATATGAACCTGCTAATGGACTAAAGGTGGAGTTTAGCCTCTGGCGTATTTACATGTTCATTAATACGTCTTGCCCCTGAAACAAAGACAGTGAAACAGACCTCAGCCCTTCTTCCCAGGTTAAGGTGTCCTGGTGCAGGTGTGTTCCAGTGTGCTCTGACTGGCCTGGTGTTTGTAATGGCTCAGGAGGCAGAGCTGCTCTACTGGACCGTCCAATGGGACGAGAGCCTCCTCCAACCAGCTGGCAGGACTGCTGCAGGGCCGCTGTTCAAACTCCAGTGTTCTGAGGACGCTCTCTGCCAGCTCCACCTCCCACACTGTGAAACAAAGGATGGTAAAGACACGGCTGTCCTTAATGTTGAACTGCAAACATTTACATTAATGTGTAGCTACATTCAGGGACAAGCTAATAATATAATACAGTTTATGCATCACACTAAATGCACACATCCAGAGAAATCATGTGTGTGTCAGGAAAATGATGGTGAATTAAACAAAGTAGCCAAAGGATAAAGGCTAACCTTTAGCCAGGCGTAACCTTGGGATGCTCCTGAGTTAAGGGCAATATATGAATCAACTCTCTGAGCTCAAGTAGTAAGAAATTGTTTAGGCAGAGATTTACCTTTTTAGCAGCAAGACAAAAGTTGATCAGCTCTTTGCTTTCACAGCGTTGCTTGTTGATGGTCTGCTGTCTGTCGCCCACATCACTGATGATGGAATGAGCATCTTGGAGCCTCTGCAGATCACAGACACTCATGTTGCTGTGAAGGTCCCTCACCTCTCTGCCTTTGGCCTGATCTGGGATTTCGCTAAAAGGTTTCTGATGAATCTGCCAATAAAGGGCCAAGTGTTGCTGTTCCTCAGACCCCCGTATGGACGACGTCGGATACTCAATGTATTTCTGCTGCAGAAGAACGTCCCTTTGAGTGAGGTAAGGTTATTCTTTGAGGCTAGATTGATGATTAAACCCGCTCCTCGTGTAGTGGTTAGAGCCCCCCCAGTCTCAGTCCTCTTCACAGCAGACCCGGGTTAGAATCCAGCCCGGGTTGTTCTCTGCATGTCGTTCCCCTCTCTGCTGCATTTAAACTGTCTCTACAAACTGTCCAATAAAAAGCATAAAAATGCCAAAAAATAAATAGATACATTTGTGGCCACGCAATATTTTATATATATATGTCACCGTAGTTTTTATACTCGTTCTATAATATGTCTGCCTTCGCTTGACTAATACAAATATCCTGTTACTGAAGGTTATGCCCAAACAACAAGGTGCTGAGAATATTGAAATCCCCACTGACTGTCTTGTGAGCGTTGGTCAAAGGTACAGTGTGAGCTGTGAACCCGAGAGCTACAGAATTCAGCCTAAGGTCAGTCAAGTCACTTCTACTTCTATACTGTAATTATTGTTAACAGAAGGATCACCAACACAATGTTAGCTGCATGTTGAAAATCAATTCATATTTGGCCATGTACCAGAACAACATTTTTTTACCACAGGTTTCAAAATGACACTTTGCTACTGGTTTGACAGGATGCAGAGTTTGACTCAGATTATGGGCCAAATTTCCCTCCAAAATTTCAAGTTTTCCTTGAAAAGGACCAAGAGGAAGTGACTTTGAAGGTCCAAGACCAAGAGAGGCGACAAGTCTGGGAAAGTTTGGTCCCTCTGAGAGGTAACTGAATCACCCAGACCCAGTGATACACTGCACTAGACTAGAATACATATATCTATTGCTTTTTTTCACCACATCATTTCACTATCAATTTATCCTAAATATAATATATACATTCAGAACAATGAATTTTGAATGCGGGGGAATTTTAAGACAGAGTTTAATGTTTTAGATTTCAGTAAGACAACTTTACATCTAACATAAGTTTTCTATCTAGAATCGAAGAGAGGAATACAATGTAATTAAATGGAACTTGAACGTTTAGATAAAATACCTACAAACAAAGCAATCGGATCAATCTGCAAAATGGTTTAGATGTTCATGATTAACATTCTGATTTCTATAGCGATGTCTAAAAACTATTTCAAACTATCTTTGGTTGTCAAACATAGTAATCACAGCCAGCCTAGCATTAAGAAAATCATTTTGTTTGTTGTTTGTATGTAAACAGGGCTATGCATAAACACTAGACTAAGGCAGATCCATTATTTAGTTTAGGGCTGTCAAGCGATTAAAAAAATTAATCTAATTAATTACAGGCTCTGTGATTAATTAATCTAAATTAATCGCATACTTATATGACACTTTTTGCCTGTTTATAAACAACTGTATAGGCTACCGTTCGTCTGTCTGTCTGTCTGTCTCTCTCGCTCGCTCTCTCTCGCTCGCTCTCTCTCGCTCTCTCTCGCTCTCTCTCTCTCGCTCTCCCCGTCTCTCATAACTTCTGTCTCCTCTAAAAAAAACAAGCAGGCTAAATTACGACTGTCTATCTCCCCCAACAGACAACGCTGCACTGCCACATTTGCGGTGCGCATAGCCTATGCCAATTCATTCACCGTCCTACTCATAGCCAAAAATATTGACACACACACACACACACACACATGAAGGAGGAAAAAAGACAGGCATATGCTAGGAAGAGTGAGAGGGGGCGGGTGTCGATCGCAGCTAGCAAACAAAAGTGAGCACCCACTAAATCAATAAAGCACAGAGTAGACACTGCGGAGAATAACATAAGACGTATTCCTACCTTCATGCTTATGTGCCCGGAGCAGCCCATAACACATCCATAGAGCCCTCTCTATGCTTCTTTCTTTACTCTTTAATCCCGTGCGGGCCGTGTGCGCAAGCTACAGGTACAGCTCCGCTATCGTCTCAACTCTTTTGCACCGGGTCAAAGGGCACTATAGAGGTGCGATTAATCTGCGTTAATTTTTTTAATCGCGTTAATTTTTCTGTGATTAATTAATCGAAATTAACGCGTTAATTTGACAGCCCTAATTTAGTTATTTAACTTTTCTCTTTGTTTCTTTCAGCTGCAGGCCCCTCAGCTGGAGCAGCTGGAGTCAATCTCATGGCAGACGGTAGGTGGACATGTAGTGAGACGTCTCCTCTGTAAATGACTTGTTCTCTGCTTCAGTCACTGATCAGACTCTAGAAGGAATCTGATATAAAAACGTTCTTCTTTGGTTATTTAAAGGAATACTTCAACATTTGGAATTTTTGTGTGTGTGCATTTTTGATGAAGAAATGGGCAAAGGTCTCTCAGGTAGTCAGGGGGAGCATCTTATTATAGCATCTTCAAATGAAACCTGTCTTCAAAATAAATGTTTTAACTTGGTAAATCCAGTCAGTCTTTGGAGATAAATGTATTGTTTTGTTTTTTGCAGGCGAGCACTTTGTGGACAAACATAAAGTCCAGCTGATCCAGAGAGTGAGCAACATTAAACCCATTCTGGACGAGCTCCTTGCTGAACAAGTCCTCCGGCAAGAGAGTTATAATGACATCATGGCCATATCTACGTCTCAGGACAAGATGAGGGCGCTCTTCTCTGGATGTTTGAGAGCTGGTGGTGTTACCGCTAAAAACATCTTCTACAAAAGCCTTGAGGTAAATGAGCGACATCTCACTGCTGACCTTAAGAGGTAACTGTTGTGGTGAAATCCAATGTCAGACCAAACGTAGTCTAGACTGGACATTCTTTCTTAAACATTAACAGTGGAGACACAGTGATGTTGATGCTGATTTGCTGCCATTTAATCAAAGTTATTTCCTGTAATTTTACCTTTAAATGAGTTGTGATTTGTTTTGTGTGCGCGGTGCCTTCACTGCCCTCGGAGATTTAATGTAAAACCACATTCAGCAAATCAGATGTTTATCAGACAATCATGTAAGAAATGAAGGAAGGACCCCACCAGACATAAGTCATATCTGTGGAGTGTTTTTTTTTTACTTACTTTTTAAAGTTATTTTCTGAGACAGAGTGTGTTCTTCCAATGATAACAACGGAACAGAGTCACATAGAAGAGCATATATTTAAAACGTGTTAACTGCTTAAAGGGCTCATATGGTTTTGCATTTATATACTGATGTATGTTTTCAATCAGCCTATAGTTTATATCATTCCTGCATCTTTACTGTTAGATTTTTATTATTTGAACATATTTTGAATACATTCCTGTTGCACTCTGAAGTTGTATGCTCTTGAAGGTTTGCGATCATGAGGGGTGACCTGGGTTGAATTAACAGTGTCTGTGTGCTTAGAGCAGGTAACATGCTCACAGCTAAACCTAGATATGAGGCCTGTGTCTGTAGAAGACCGGATGAGTGTCAAAAGAGCAGCTATGGTGGAGGAGAGAAAGAAGTAAAGAAAAAGTGATGTTTATTCATGATATGCCATTTAGCCAATCGATTGCTTGTGTTTCATTGTATGACCGTATATGTCCTTATTGTAACCTTAAAAAGGGGAAGTAATGAAATCAAGGCTCTGTAGAAGCTTATGGGGCTTTTCCAGGGTCTACAGACCATTTGACTTTTTCTAAATTTGATTTTTGGAATCTATTCTTTTGAATAATTTTATATTGTTTGAATAAATTGTATATTTTTTCTAAGATTGCTGTGTAAAACCATCTTTTGATTTTCTGAAAAGACGGAATTGTCAATCCTCCTTTTTGCTTCTTCACACCACGGCGCTCTGGAAGATGGCCTGACCCTGCTGCTCATGGAGGGGGGGGGGGTTTGGGGGGTTTGTGATACATATTAATGTTGATTATGTTTTGTATTTTGACTGGTGGTTAGAGACACCAGTTGAATCCTTCTCGCTCACTACTGCATATCTGACTCTAGAGGGCGCTGTCTGATAAATAAGTTTGGTTTGCTGCTGCACAATTCATTTTCTGCTTCATTAGACCGTTTGTAGAGACAGAGATGAAATGTGTCAGAGAGGGGAATGACATGCAGAGAACGACCCGGGCTGGATTCTAACTGAGCCTCTATGGGGGGCTCTGACCACGGAGCACACCTATAGCACATTTCTCACAAGGAATGCGACCCAATGCGCTTTACAGACAGGCAAAAGGACCCAATGCGCTTTACAGACAGGCAAAAGGACCCAATGCGCTTTACAGACAGGCAAAAGGACCCAATGCGCTTTACAGACAGGCAAAAGGACCCAATGCGCTTTACAGACTGACAAAAGGACCCATTCTTTTTTACTTTTTTTTTCTATTCTACATACTACATCTGACGATAAAAAGAATCTAGTTAGGATGCAGTAGGCATACTATTGGGACGTACTTTTCTCTCTTAATTCATCATAACATTGCGCCTTGATCTTGCCTCTTGCTTTTATATCCGTCGCATCCCCGTTTGTTTTCATAACATGGACCTATAGGCTTCGTCGATGTTACGTCACTTCACGTGCGCACTGGATTGTGGGTCAGAATCGCCCAAATAGGATGCACTTTTCAACACTAACAATCTTGGCCGCATGAAGTAGACCATCCGGGTATTCTAACCATCCTAAATCTGGCCACAAGAATCGGGACATCCTAAATCTTTTTTCTACATACTATATAGTAGAAAGTATGCGATTCGGAACGCAACCACAGACAAAAGGACCCAATGCGCTTTACAGACAGGCAAAAGGAGCAATAAAGTGAATCAAATAAAAACACAATTAAAAGCAACACATAGAAAACAGAGAGAATTGAATGTATTTGCAACCTGCAACTATTGCGTGAAAGTTGTGAAGATAAATTGCTTAGAAATAATGCACTGTTGTCCGCCTGGTTCTCCAGCCGATTCTGCAAGTTACAAGTGTCCGATAAAAGTGCCTCGCAGGCAGATACATGCCGTGCTTTATGCCGTCACTTCTGCTGGAGATACCGCACAGACAGGTGCCCACCCATTGACTGTTGACAGTGTTCACGTCAAATAAATAATACTGTCAATGTAGAGCATGTTCACGGTGTGTTAGGCGGCTTATATGAACAACATGAGGGCTGAGAATATTGATCAGATAAATGATTGATCACACGCTGTGACAGCTTTCTTCAGTCGGAGGAGCTGCAGTGCTGAGACGAAAAACTCAAATACGCTTCTTTTTATTTCCACAGTGGCCCTAATTCGCCGTCGTCTAAATCCATGTTAAAGCTGGGGTGGAGGATTTGGGGAGAAAATGGCAGTTGGGATAGAGATTCGAATTCAAATACCTCAACCGCTCCACTTGTTCTCTTTGGTCCCTCCCCTATGGTCCCTCCCTGACACGCTCTACACCAACAAAGTCGTGCCAAAGTGAATGGACAGTCCCAACAGTCAATAAGAACAGAGAATCGGAGCCTCGCTCTGATTGGTCAAAGTGTACAGCTCATGTTAACTTTGACCAATCAGAAATCATATACCCCAGCTTTAATGTTGTGGTTTTTTTTTTTTTAAGAAACAGTTTTTTTTCATCATACCTCATCCTGTATGCCAGACGTGTGACGAAATGCGACAAAGGAGGAGTTTCCCCCGTATTTATAGCATGGGCCTATTACGAAATTAATGTATAAGATTTATAGTTATATAGATTTATCGTCACGGCGCTATGACATTTTGGTAATTTGCAGAGATAATTTATTTTTTCCTGTGACGTCTTCCTCCACGGCGGTGACGTTGTCCAATAGGAGCACGGAGCGCTAGAAACAAACGACGGTTGGTGGAAGAGAAAGAGGAGAGAAGTTGCCGGTGTAATAAGGGATTTCACCTCCATGGAGCCGTTAGGTGAAAATATGTTTGTTTTCTCTGGAAACAACACGCCTGTCTTTGAGATGTGTCAACGAGGGACGACCAGGACACGGTTAAAACAGAAGAATACTGACGAGAGAAGGAAATATCAGAGGCACTTCAGAGAAACGGTGAGTAACTGCCGGTTGTAGATTCAAGCTAGCAAATCATTCATTGTCTCCATGGTAACAGCTATCAGTGAAGCGCTATAGCTGATAATTTACCGGTAGACTACTCGAGTTAACATGGTAATAATAAAGTGTAAAATAAATATATTACAAGTAAATGTCCTGTACGTCGTTTAGGACGGTGACCAACCACCTTGTCTTATCGTCATGTCTCTCGGCCAAGTAACGGCAAAAAATTAATCGCGAAATAATCGTCTAATCTGATACAGTGACCGTTGTAACTTCGTGACTGTCATGATGAGAAGGCAGAACATAAGATAGGAAAATATATTTATCCTGTAATTTCCTTACATGAAATATTACATTTTGCTTACACCTCATATTGAGAATTTGACATTTTATTTTCTTCTGTTTAGCCTTTTATAGCGCCACTATGTGGGCATGGGTGGCTCATTATTTTTGGAAAGCTTTTTTTCACCATTTTCAGATATTGTTTGGGCCAAATGTAATGTTTCATACTCATTCCAGTTGTTGTATTGTATCACTCTGCATTAGATGACTCCTACATGTGTATTAATGGCAACTGGCAGAAATGACAGTGGACAAATAACTCACTTTATAAAAACTTTTTTTTCTTTTTCGTTGTTCTTTTGCCTTTGTCCTTGTTGATTAAAGAAACTCTGGCCATCACTCCAGCAAAGGTAAGGAGAGGTAATACGCCTTTAACACTGGGTCCCTCCCACCATGACATAAAAAGAGGAAGAAGGAAATCGAAGGCACAGGTAGAGGGAGGGAACCTGGCTCTCAACAGAACAGAGCAACAGCTACAACATACAGAAGTGGAAAAACAGGTATGTTCATTTATTTGTACAACTGTTAACAACAAACTATAAACTTGAAATAACGACTGAAAAATCTATTTGTATTGCGTCTGTCTAATCATTCCTTCCTGTCTGTATTAATGGCAACTGGCAGAATAAAGTACTACAACTTTTAAAACAAAGAGGTAATACGCCTTTAAGCCTGTGTGTCACCGCCATTAAACAACAATAAGAGAAAGAAGAAAATAGAAGGCACAGCTAGAGGGAGGGAACCTGCTCTCAACAGAACAGAGCAACAGCTACAACATACAGAAGTGGAAAAACAGGTACGTTAATTTCTTTGTACAACTGTTAACAACAAACGATAAACTGAAAATAACGACTGAAAAATCTGTTTGTATTGAGTCTGTGTCAAATCACTCCTACCTGTCTGTATTAATCTTAGCTGGCAGAGAAAAGTACTTGTATTAAAACAGTTTTGTTGTCCTTATTCCTCTGTCATAGAGAGGTAATACGCCTTTAACCCTGGGTGTCACCGCCATTAAACAAAGATAAGAGAAAGAAGAAAATAGAAGGCACAGCTAGAGGGAGGGAACCCAGTTCTCTACAGAGCAACAAGCTACAACATGCAGAAGTGGAAAAACCAGGTACGTTCAATTATTTGTAAAACTATGAACAACTAAAGAATGCAACTAACGACTAAATATTCTGTTTACTGAGCCTGTGTAAAATCCCTCCTACCTGTGTATTAATGGTTACTGAAACAAGGGACTCGGACTAACTGGAATATTGCCAATCACACATTTTTGCAAGTCAAAACACAGAGCAGCCACAGTCAGGCAGTAGACAGTGTCTAACTGAAGTCTGACTATTTTATGGATTTAAACAGAGTTTGTCATTATGATCGCTGGAAAATGTCTCTCTCTGTCTGTCTGTCTGTCTGTCTGTCTGTCTGTCTGTCTGTCTGTCTGTCTCCAGTGTTAAAGGTTTCCTCTCATACTGTAGAAGAGTGATGTGGAGGAAGAGGACCGGTCTAAAGGAAAACCCTCAGTCCTCAGTAGTGAACCTGGACCTTCAGACACAAAGTAAGAGACTGTTCCTACTGTAAACTGAGTGAATAGGATTCAGTAATGTGATAACTTCAAACATGTAGATGATGAAAGTCTGCACTCTCAATAATATAAGAAGAATGAAACAAGGTTTTGTCATCAAATCTCGAGATCACCGTTTATTTTTGTCATTATCTCAAGATATTGCAATAATCAATCTGTTATCACAAAAGATCTTTCATCTTATGTTCAGTATCTTGTGATCTGGAGGAAACAGAACTCGGTAAATACTTAATAAATAAAAACTGCAAACATGGCCCTTTTAGGCTTCCATACATGATGTCATTAAAGTGTTAGTGTTATCTCTGCTCTTTACAAAGACTGATGATCTGTGTAAAACATTGTTGTTTCCACAGACAGAGATCAGGGTCTCCAGACTCTGGCTGTCTGTCTATGAAGAGTGACCGGTCCAAAGGGAAACCTCCAGACTCCAGCCATGAACCTGGACCCTCACACACAGAGTAAGAGACTGTTTCTGCTTTAAACTGAGTGAATAGCAGGGTTCGACATAACGCATGGCCGCATATGCAGGGCAAGTTGATTGGCCAGTCACTGCCCCGCCCGGGCCAGTAACGGCCAATCACAGTTCAGTATCTTTTTGTAGACTACATCATGGTTCATTGAAATGCGCGTTGAGAGTCGTAATGAAAGCAGTGTTTATCAATATAATAAACATAATATAAAATATATTGTTTAATGAAAGGCCAGTGGACAAACGATGCGTGGGCGTTTTGACAGGCGGAGCAACAAGCGGGCGCACTCTCGCTCCGTTAGCTGCCTACCGCCCGCCTGCGAGTCGACCAATCAATCGACTTACTCTGCCCCCTTTCTTTCTTCCCACAGCAGAGGTTGAGGTGCAGAAAATGAAGTGATAACTGCGCTTTTCCTTTAGCTGCCGCCGTAATGTTACAGTATTTGCATCAGAGCCCCAATGGTAATACAAATGAGATGCTTTATTTAACCGCTGAGAATGCGTCTCCGGTGATTGTGTCGGACAGAAACTAACGGGGGGAGGCGGATCACTGGACAGTTCCTATAGTCGCGCAGTTTGTCTGCCGACATGGCTCTGTGTTTTCAGGCTCGAGACATTCAATCAGATCGCGGAAGTCTTTCCCATTGAAATCGCTAACGGGGAGAATATCCCCGGTTATTATTTTAGCCACAAACCACAGTTCATCTGCGCGGCGGCTCACTCGCTGGCGAGATCACACGGTGAAACGCTGCTGTGATCGGACGAAGGCATTGTGTGTTTCTAAGGTGATTTAACGTCATAGTCTTAGACGAGCGTTTAACTTTTGCTGCATATTTTGCATTGCATTGTTTTGTATCAATAGTTTGAAAAAATGGTCCCACAACGGACTCTTATGTGAAGCTGAAACTTCGTGGAGAAGTGACGCTCCTGCAGCGCGCTCACGACCAGACGTGAAATACACGGTGAAATCTCCTATTATAAAAACGGCATAACCCACTGATTTTCGGATTTCTATTCTATTTTTAAAGTCAACTTGAGCGCAAGTGGAAAACCGGTCATTCGGTCGACACATTCACATCCCTAATGCATATAGAGAAAGTAATAAAAACAGCCTACCACACCACAAAGAATGATCAGACCTTTCATCTCTTATTTTCCCCTATGTTTGATCTGCAGGTGAACTATTCATTAAACTGCCCACATTCAAGAATGAAAACAATCATCAAACTACTGGACTTTAAAATACTGGCCCACCCCTTCCACATACTTTCAGTCGTAGGTTTTAAATTCAATATGTTTGCCTGGTTTTATATTATTATGTGTATGAGCAACATTTCATATAATTAACTAAAAGAAAAATAACCAAATCTAAAGGGAATATCTATACTGTTACAGTATAGATATTCCCTTTAGATCTGGTTATTTTTCTTTATTTTTCTAATACAGGTATTATAATTATTGACACTAAATTATGAAGAAAAAAAAAGTGTGTGCAGGGCCAGTGAAAATATACAAGGGGCCAGTGAAAATATACAAGGGGCCAGTGAAAATATACAAGGGGCCAGTGAAAATATACAAGGGGCCAGTGAAAATATACAAGGGGCCAGTGAAAATATACTAGGGGCCAGTGAAAATATACAAGGGGCCAGTGAAAATATACAAGGGGCCAGTGAAAATATACTAGGGGCCAGTAAAACTCGGATCCACTGGCCCGGCGGGCCGGTAGGAAAAAAAAGTTGTGTTAAACCCTGAATAGGATTCAGTGTTAAATGTTATCTGATGATCTACACTACAACATTGTCTTTTTATTTGGGCTGTTAAGCCATTAAAAAAATAATCTTATTAATAACAGGCTCTGTGATTAATTAATCTAAATTTATCGCATACTTATATGACACCTTTTTGCCTGTCTATAATATGAACAGCTGTATAGCCTACAGTTTGTTTCTCACTCACTCACTCACTCACTCACACACACACACACACACACACACACACACACACACACACACACACACAAACACACTTACTGCATAGACAGTTTCAGAGCAATCATTCAAAATAAGCCTTTATCGCTCAAATCTGCAATGTCCTTAGCTGTTGTGTGGTTTACAAAGTAGAAAACAAACATAATCGTTTTATTCCTTTGCCATGCCCCCAAATATTCCCCTAAATAACAAGAGTACCTATTTGCAGACACATGGGGAAAAGTGGAGCTCCACCGGAACCGGAAGCCTACTGCTCCACCGGAACCGGAAGCCTACTCTGAGTTTGTTTTCACTTCACTCTGCAGCTCCGACTGAAGAAAGATTCACTGCCACAACGCGACCCTGTACAGTTTAAAGCGGGATGTTTTTATCATTTCCTGATGATTTTACTTTTGACCGATCATTTATCTGATCAGTTGCGTAGTTCTCAGCCCTCGTGCCGTTCATATGCGGCCACCTTACACGTCGTGACATGCTCTACATTCAGATTAATAAACCTATTGTATTATTTGTTTATTTATTAACAGGAGTTTTTTTAACGTATGTGCCACTGAACATAGGCTATTTAGGCTATGCATGGTTGAAATGTAATTCTGCGGCTGCACGCGATCGTTATACTGTTCAAATTGCGTCATCACAAAGTCACAGACGAGCGTCGATCATTAGCTTATAGAAATTATATAATAATTAAAACTGTGATCACTAGAGGACAAGGGATCTGGTAAATCAATCAGTATCTACAATGGAAACTGTCACCTTATGTGTCTGTCTTTCACCCCACTTTTAAAATGAGCTGTTTATTTTAATGTGGTCGCACTTTTTGTGTGTTATTGATAAGAGTTTATATTTGTATGTGATTGACCTAGGCTACTTGTGGTAATTGTGAATTAAAGAGACGGATTTCGGAAGGTGTACACAAAGCTTCGTTGCTTCATTCATCTTATACCTCAACATCTACTTTTTACCACCGTCCTGGCCACTTGGAACCCTTAACAAACTGACGTATTTTACTGTCTACTAGCACCATAACCGGTGGAAACTTTGTATTATTATTCACCGCTAGGTGAACTCCGGCAGTAAAACAAAAAGAAGAAAACAAATTCAGAGTAGGTTACAATTCTGACCAATGAAATGAGTTCGGGGCGGGACTTCCGGTGGAGCTCCACTTTCCCCATGTGTCTGCAAATAGGTGCCTCTCCTAAATAAGGTCTGTATGACAGCAGGAAGCTCCTGGCATCCCCTGTGCTCTGCATTCAGTGGGAGTTTGCCATCGTAAAGAGCTTTTAGGACCGTTTTTAGAGTCTAGTCAAAGCATAGCGCTATAACATTAACATAGTAAGCATTATTACAGACAACACAACTTAAAGGGCCGGTTTCATAGACATGGATTAAGCCTAGTTCTGGACTAAATTGTACCTTCAATGTACCTTCAAATTTCCATTCAGTCCAGGACTAGGCTTAATCCATGTCTGTGAAACTGGCCCAAAATGTTCAGGTGTAATCATTTTACCTTTGTCACAAAGTTTGCATTTTGCTCTAATCTCTGTAATTTGCTCAAGGTGACACACTGCTTTTTCCGCTTTTGCACAGTAATCACTGCCTAACTAGAGTTTAAACAGGTGCCGATTTTACTAAACCTTTCCAGCTGTAGATAATAATGAGACATAATAAAATTAAGTTTTTGTTGTTTTTATCAAATCAGGTTTATGTTAAGTTCAGGGTCTCCAGACTACGACTATGTATCTATGAAGAGTGACCGGTCCAAAGAGGATCCTCCAGACGTGAGCAGTGAACCTGGACCCTCAGACACACAGTAAGAGACTGTTTCTATTTTGGGACATTGAAGCGACTGTAGAGATATTGGTCTGTCTTTGTCCAGTTTGGGATTTGACCCTTTTTAAGGAGTGTGATTTTGTTCCATTATTTTTAAGAGGACATATTAAAAATCATGATATTCATGATTTATATTGAATATGTAGGGAAAGAGCTGCATTAAACTAGTGAGCCATTGGCCTCCACTAAAGTAATGTGTTATAAAGAAAGTGCTGATCTCCACAGAGAGGAGCAGCCGTCCTGCTGTGCTTTGTGTCAGGACGTCCTGAAGGAACCAGTCTCTACCAGCTGTGGACACTGGTTCTGCAGACAGTGCATCACCTCAGCCAGTCAGACCAGCACTGTACATGGTAAGACTGTAGATCTGTCAGCTGTAAAGAAAAGTCTGTCAATGGTCAACATTCTCAGATTCCCAAAATGTTATTTATTTTGTCATTTTTCTTGTCTTCCAGCAGATAGTGGTCTGCAGGAGGTTTTAGACGAACATAAGATCAGTCTGAAGAAGAGATGTGAACGTGTGACTGAAGGAACTGATAAAGAAGGGATTAAAACCCTCCTCAACAGGATCTACACTGAGCTCTACATCACAGAGGGACAGAGTGAAGAGGTCAATACCCAACATGAGGTGAAGCAGCTTGAGAAAGCTTCCAAGATAAAGACCCTCCATGACACTCCAATCAAGTGCCACGACATCTTTAAAGCCTTACCCGACCAAGAGAATGATATCAGACCCATCAGAGTTGTTATGACCAACGGAGTCGCTGGCATTGGAAAAACCTTCTCAGTGCAGAAGTTCACTCTGGACTGGGCAGAGGGCTTGGAAAACCAAGATGTCAGTCTGCTGATTCCGCTTTCGTTCAGGGAGCTGAACTTGATCAGAGATGAGCAGTACAGTCTTCTCAAGCTGCTCCATGTCTTCCATCCAACATTACAGAAGGTCACAGCAGAGACGCTCGCTGTCTGTAAAGTTTTGTTAATCTTTGACGGCCTGGATGAAAGCAGACTTTCACTGGATTTCCACAACAATGAGGTTGTGTCTGATGTCACACAGAAGTCATCTATCAACGTGCTGCTGACAAACCTCATCAAGGGGAATCTGCTTCCCTCGGCTCTCATCTGGATAACTTCCCGACCTGCAGCAGCCAATCAGATCCCTCCTTCATGTGTTGACAGGGTAACAGAAGTACGAGGCTTCACTGACCCACAGAAGGAGCAGTACTTCAGGAGGAGATACAGTGATGAAGAACTGTCCAGCAGCATCATCTCACACATCAACACATCCAGGAGTCTCCACATCATGTGTCTGATCCCAGTCTTCTGCTGGATCACTGCTACAGTTCTGGAGCACATGTTGACTGCAGACCAGAGAGGAGAGCTGCCCAACACCCTGACTGGCATGTACTCACACTTCATGCTGGTTCAGACGCAGAGGAAGAAGCAGAAGTATGAAGATGGACATGAGACGAGTCCACAGGAGCTGACGGAGGCTGACAGGGAAGTTCTTCTGAAGCTGGGGAGGCTGGCGTTTGAACAACTGCAGGAAGGAAACGTCATGTTCTACCAAGAAGACCTGGAGCGGTGTGGTCTGGATGTCACAGAGGCCTCGGTGTACTCAGGAGTTTGTACCGAGATCTTCAAGAGAGAGAGCGTGATCTTCCAGAAAACAGTCTACAGCTTTGTTCATCTGAGCGTCCAGGAGTTTCTGGCTGCAGTCTATATGTACCACTGTTACACCAACAGGAACACAGAGGTACTGAAGTGTTTCCTAGGGACTGACAATTACCCATCCCTAGATGACTTTTTGATGAGAGCCATGTGGAAATCCCTTGAAAGTAAAAATGGCCACCTGGACCTGTTTGTCCGCTTCCTTCATGGCCTCTCTCTGGAGTCCAACCAGAGACTCTTAGGAGGCCTGCTGGGTCCAACAAACAACAGTCAAAAAATTATCAAGAGAGTCATCAACAACCTGAAGAAGATTAACAGTTATGAGATCTCTCCTGACAGAAGCATCAACATCTTCCACTGTCTGACGGAGATGAACGACCTCTCAGTTCATCAGGAGATCCAGGAGTTCCTGAAGTCAGAGAACAGATCAGAGAAGGAACTGTCTGAGATCCACTGCTCAGCTCTGGCCTACATGCTGCAGATGTCAGACGAGGTTCTGGATGAGTTGGACCTGAAGAAGTACAACACATCACACGAGGGACGACTGAGACTGATTCCAGCTGTGAGGAACTGCAGAAAGGCTTTGTAAGTACAGATGTTGGAGCCATTAGGCTATTCTTTTGTTTTTGGTTTATTTGGTGAACATGCAGGTTGGTGTTTGACCCCTGGGTGGAGCTTTGGCTCATTAGAAAGCATAAAGGTAAACTAGAAAATCCCGCGGAGATTTTGAAAGTACGGGTCGCCCGTGCAAATCGGGGAAGAAAAAAATCACGGCCGACCCCCGCGGTCCGAGAGGCTTTATCGTAGAGCGACACGAGCCGTGCACGGCTGACAAATGACGAGTCAATCGGAGTCAGGGGGAAAGGGGCGTGGCCTGGCAAACATTGCATCGGCGAATGAAGTTTTTCGCATTTGCGGCGCCCCCTACGGGTTAACCTCGACAAGCTTAGAGGGACACGCTACCACATGTCTTTTGCACGTATCCTGCAAGTTTCATGATGATAGGACCTACGGTCAATGAGTTACGGCCAACGTGTTATTAAGCCCCGCCCCTGCGTAAACGTTTTAGTCAATGGTGGCCATGTTTTTCAAGCTATCCTACTAATATTTTCCGGAGACGTGCGTCATAGTCCCCCAGGGCTGCGTCAGAGATTTGGTGTTGATAGAGTAACACTTGAAAAAGTTGTGGATAAAACCCTGTTTTTCAGTTTATGCTAATTAGCCGAAAATATTTCCAGGTTGACTCTCATGGTCCAAGAGGCTTTTTTGTAGAGCACCCTAAAATACACCTGTGTGAGAAATTTCAAGTCAATCGGACTTACGGTGTGCGGGGCGCGGCCTCTCAAACTTTCTTCAGTCGGGGATTAATAACAGCGCCCCCTAGCGGAAATTAGAAAAAAATTCCTTGAGGCTAAATTGTAGAGCACCATGAGCTGTACATGTGTAATCAATTTCAAGTCAATCGGAGTCGGGTGACTTTTGTGGCGCCCCCTATGGGTTGATCGCGATAAGCTTCGATGGACATGCAACCACATGACTTCTTCACATACCCAGAAAGTTTCATGATAATAGGATCTATGGTTAAGGAGTAATGGCCAATTTTTGGATAGGCCCCGCCCCTGTGGCGCCCCCTATGGGTTAATCGCGATAAGCTTCAAAGGGACATGCTACCACATGACTTCTGCACATACCCAGCAAGTTTCATGAAGATAGGACCTATGGTTAAGGAGTTATGGCCAACGTGTTATTAAGCCCCGCCCATTTGTGGCGCCCCCTATGGGTTAATATCGATAAGCGTCGAAGGACATGCTACCACATGACTTCTGCACTTACCCAGCAAGTTTGATGATGATAGGACCTATGGTTAAGGAGTTATGGCCAACGTGTTATTAAGCCCCGCCCATTTGTGGCGCCCCCTTTGGGTTAATCTCGATAAGCTTCGAAGGGACATGCTACCACATGACTTCTGCACATACTTAGCAAGTTTCATGATAATAGGACCTATGGTTAAGGAGTTATGGCCAACGTGTTATTATGCCCCGCCGCTGCGTAAACATTTTGGTCAATGGCGGCCATGTTTTTCAAGTTGTCCTACTAATCTTTTACGGGTATGTTTATTGTAGTCCCCCGGGGCTTCACGAGAAATTTGGTGTTGATACAGTCAAATTTTAGAAAGTTGTGGGTAACACGCTGTTTTTCAGTTTATGCTAATTAGCCGAAAATATTTCCAGGTTGACTTTTATGGTCCAAGAGGCTTTTTTGTAGAGCACCCTAACATACACCTGTGTGAGAAATTTCAAGTCAATCGGAGTTACGGTGTGGGGGGCGTGGCCTCTCAAAGTTTTTTCAGTCGGGACTTCATAACAGCGCCCCCTAGCGGAAATTCAAAAAACTGTATAATAGCACACGATTCGGGGTGGGTACGCCCGTTGTGTGAAATTTTTGCGTTTCTACGTGCAACGGTGTGGGAGGAGAAGCAGCTCAAACTTTTGAGGCAGAATAAGAAGAAGAAGTCAGAAGAATAAGTATGGTGGAGAGTAATAATTACGAGCAGCTCAAACTTTTGAGGCAGAATAAGAAGAAGAAGTCAGAAGAATAAGTATGGTGGAGAGTAATAATTACGGGTCCCCAGTTGACACTGGGGACCCGTACTTAATAACCTGGCACGGCCAGGTGTGTGTAATTTGGTGTGTACCGTGTCAACGTGTAAACTTATCAGCGTTTGTGATACATTGTTTGCTCTGTACTTAACAGCCTGAATGAACTTACCTTACAACAGAAACAAATTGGAATATGAACTATTGGCAGTGTTTCCCGCGCCCCGCCGCTGCTGGATTTTCTCCGCCACTGCTATAAAAATCCTTCTCCTCCGCATTTTCTATTTTTTTTTTTTGGTACGTAGCTCCTTTAAGAAAATGGGCAGCGCGTAACGTAAATTACGCGGCAGTGCTGCACATCATCACGTAGCCAACATCAAAGAAGAACAGCGAGTGTGGCAGTTGTTGGCAGTAGTAGCCTACACGTTTGCAAACTTACATTGATTCTAGCAGCGAGTGTAGCGGAAGAGCAAATAAAGAAGGAAAGAGAGAGACAGAGAGAGAGAGAGTAAGTTGCTAAAATGTGTCGCTACATGACCACCAGTGTTAAAAACCCTCTGAGCCCTATCGTAATTTTATTTTATCTAGGCTATAAACCGTAACCTCCGTGCCGTTTTTTCTCTAGTAGACTATTGTATCCAGTCAGGAGCTTGTAGCCTAGGTATTTTCGGGAACTGTTAGATCCGATGTTGTTCTTTATTGCCATATAAAATCCGTTTTCATCGTGTATTTTAGTTAGGAATTTATGCTAATCGCCTGTAAGCATGTGGTCAGTAGCATACATGCAGGGAAAAAGCCTATGTACTTTTTAAAAAAGCATGAATAGTTTCTATTATGTATAATTTATATTTATTTTAGAATGTTCTCATCACTTTTTGACTCCCAAGACTAAGAAGAAGTGTTTTAAGCAATAACAAGCTTAATGAATGTGCCTTTTTGTGTCATATCAATAAATAATTGTGAGATACTTTTTGCTTTTTTACTGTCTAATTGATAATTTCCTACATTCAAACGACATCACTGTAGCACACATATTCTGATAGTCCAGGTTGTGACCCAAATAAATGATAGCTTGACAGCTATGCATTATAGGGGTGATGAATGCAATCTTAATAAGAGAATAAATCCAGGCGAGAGTTTAAAAGGCTGGTACAAGCTCTTAAGGGATGCACTGTGCACAATGTATAAATACATAGTTAAATAATATATATTACATTTGCAGATGAGTCTAAAAAGCTGGGTGAAAAAGAAAGGCAGACAGGGTCAATGGAGGAGCTGAGGTTAGTGAAGCAAATTAGGGAAGCAAACTTTCAAGCTAATGAGAATTTTCTTTTGGATTTGAATGCATAATGCAAGGTGATATTATTTGAACATTACAAATGCATGTATATAGGGTAATTTGAAGGAAACAAATAAGATTTCTAGCATTTTTTACTTGTTGTTTAAAGGCCTTTAAGTGCTCAAGTTTATTACAGAAAATACAGGTAGACCAAGTAAGGGAGGAAAGAGAAGTGAGAGAGAAGCAAGGAGAACAAGAGAGAGAGGGTGCAGTGGTAGATCCTGAACAAGGAGAGGGACAAGGAGAATTAAATGCTCCCAGGCTGGATGTAGCCTTTGTGGATGAGCAAAAACTTCACAGTTCTCCGTCTGTTGTCTTCTTTGTCCTCATCCTCCTGCAACTCTCTCTTGTTCTCTTCCCCTGACTCTCACTGTCTCACAAAGGAGCTCAGCTCACCTGAGGTCTATTTGTAGTGCTAAGGCTCAGACTGATTGGTATTCAATCAGCTTTATTTTTTATTTTTCATGTGTGTGAGTCTGTGTTCTTTTCAAATTTTAGTTGTGGTTTGTAAAAAGTTGTGTTTTGCCCATTTTAGCAGGAGATTTCATTTTTGAACAATGTGTCTTGTGTAAAAAACAGTGTGTAGTGTTTTGAAAGAAGTGTGTTGGAGAATTTTAAACACAGTGCAAAGCACTTATTGTGTTTGTAGGGTTGGTGCTTTTGTTTAGGGCATGGTTACAAAAGTCATAGGTTGTGATGCTTTGGGCATAGCAACCACTATTAGTGTTTAAGCATTAGGCAAAAATCTGTAAATAAATTGTGCAAATAATTTTTGCGTTGTGGCATTTTTAGTTTAAATATTAATTTCTATACAAAAATGTCAAAATCTGTAAATGAAGACACAAAAGGCAAAGTTACAACACCAATAATCCTATCTACAGTTATACACAGGACTGTGTGAATAGGATTTAAGTGCATATTCTCCTCTCAAAGTGCACCAGATTTGTGCATTCCAATGTAAAGGGTACAAAAAAAATCGGCCGGGGGGGCATGCCCCCGGACCCCCCTACAGCACCGCTGCTGAAAAAAATCCTGCGGGAAACACTGATTGGTGAGCATGCATCACAACAAGCAATAAATGAGTCACAGCACTCAAAGCAAATGGTATTGGACATTGGTTATTGGATACACAAACACGTGTACGTCCGAGTTCTCCACACTGCACCAAACAGGCCTAATGTAGAGTCGGTTAATAGGCTCTACAGATGTGATTTACTTCATATATCAGTATAGATTACTAGTTTAGTTTCTCAATTAAATCACAAACCAACTGTATTATTCTTTAAATAGTGGTTAAACTGCTTAGTAGGGCCGACGTTATGTCGTTGATGTCCCGTATTAATCACACACACCTCTGAAAACTGAAGACGTTTTTGTCCTCCCTTGCTCTGAATGGAGCAGAACAGTTATCACCTCCTGTTGCTAACGACAGCAACTGCCGCCCGCGACACAGACATAGCAGTTAACAGGTCCAAACATAGGCTAGCGTGCTGCTATGTTTGGCCACCCGCAGCTACTGATCCTGGGTCAGCCACAACGTTATAGTGACTGTAGTTGGGAGCGGGTGGGATGCACGGGGTGGGTTATTTTTAAGTTCTTGGAGCTTCTCTCTCATTTTGCACAGTTCTAAAATACTATAAATGGTTAAACGTGTACTCCTGGCGGACTTCCCTTTTTGATGCTACACCACGTTTACCATGCTTCCATGACGTTTGACCCTGGAAGATTACTGGAAATGTTTGGATCTCACGGGAGGGAAACAATGCTCTCGAATAGTATTCTGTCCTAGCAGTTGTGTCCTAACAATGCGTAGGCAGATAGCGAACAAGGCAATAAATGAAGCTGGCTTGAAGTCTTCTTAAGATGGTTTATTGAAGAGTTCACTCCAAGCATTGTTTTCTTTTTGTAAAACTAAGGAATACAAACAAAAATATAATGACTAAATAGCCAAATATTTCTTTCACATTTTCACAAACACAAATATAAGCCTGTGCATATACACACAAGCAGATAGCACTAGCATAACTTACACTAAGACAAAGAATGAGCTAGGCTAAAATGATATTACATCTTAACAACTATTACATTATTGCATACATATTCACATAAGGGTCAATTATGATACCTGCCTACAACAACCAAAAGAACACTTACGGACGTATTGCTCCAAGGATCCGACATGTATTGAACAGCAGTACAGCAGTATTTCACCATTTGAAAAGTGTGGCAACTAAACTCATCCACTTGTTAACAAAGTAACGTCACAATACACTACCCCTGTTTCGCCACTAGGCGTCGCACTCGCACCACCAATGGTGCAGATCAGCCTGACAAAGCTGTCTCAGAACAATTGAATTCACATTTACATTTCTCCAATATAACTAATAGACTAACGGCTAATGCATTATTTCCCTTCTCAAAAAAGACTATAATGACTGTGCCATGATGTGTGTGTGTGTGTGTGTGTGTGCCAGGTACTGTGGCACATTCACGGCACAGGCTTTCTTCATTCCCAGAGGCTTTCTTTGCAGCCGGTCACCTCCCTTTTGTCCTCATGTCAGTCAAAGTGCCGTGCTTATTAAGAGCGTCACCAAATTCAGGAATTATTTAGCATTCACCATTTATGGTAGATTGTGTAATGAAACTAGGAGGTGACACAGGGCGGAGATTGTCCGCAAACAAATCAAATCAACAAATGGGTTTATATAAAGGAAAGATTGCGTGATGTGCAAAAACTTTTCTTTTTTGCACAGCACATTCTTGGTTTGTTTTGGGAAGGATTCTACACACACCTTTATGAATGAGGCCCCAGGTCTTGTTGTCTCAGTCCACCGCCTGTTGCTATTTGACATCAACATTTTATTTTTTATATTTTATAATTTAATAATACTTCAAGCAGCTGTTTATGAAAAAAGTGGTGGAATTATAAGTTTTTTTCCAATTCATCGATTAATCGAGAAAAAAATCATCAACAGATTGAGGGAGAAGTAAGCGAGATGGTCCTTTAGCCTACTTCCTGTCAGTGACTGAAGTTAGCAGTCCCCTCCCTCGTCCCTACGTCACCACCACATTAACGTGCAGCCGTCTTCCTCAGATAGTGCCGCGATGGAGAGCAGCGAGTCATCTAGCGTCTGTCTTTGTCTGTTTCTTTCAGCGCTCTGTCTCCTGATTGGATAAAAGCGAGTGGGATACTTGAAAATGACTGCAAAGCTGAATAACTGGGAGTCCTGTGTTATGAACTGCGCATACTGTTTTAAGTGATTGCTGTATGAATATTGATTTAACACGTATATTAACAAAATAATATTGCTTACTTAAACAATTGTTAGTTGCAGCCCTAAAATGATTTCAGTCTGTGAACATCATGGAAGCCTAAATGTAACTACATTGTGTCTTGCTTCATCTGCTAGGTTTTATCAAAACAGATTTCAGGTCCAAGAGAGAGCGATGAGAATTATTGTTTCATGTTAAATTCAAGTAAAATAAGATGAGCTGAACCAAATGATTATAGTAAAAATAAAGTGTCATCTTCCATAGTTACAAATTTTATTTTATATACGTTTCATTACAGACTTTCTAGATGTGGACTCTCGGAGACTCACTGTGAAGTTGTGGCCTCGGCTCTGAAGTCCAACCCCTCCCATCTCAGAGAGCTGGATCTGAGTCACAACAACCTGAAGGATTCAGGAGTGAAGCTGTTTGCTGCACTGGAGAGTCCACACTGTAGACTGGAGACTCTGAGGTCAGTTCAACGACTGTAGTTTACATAGTTTTTGAATATATTCAATTCAAATCGTTTTGGGGTTATACCTTTTTTCTTTCAGCTTCCACAGACTCCCATTGTGGTCCATAAGTCAGTACTGATGAGGCTGTAGACTGTGTGAGAGATGTGAATGAACTTATTGAAGATCTGATGACAGCAGATAGAAACAGGCAGCAGAGAGTTTGAGCTTCTGTATAAACGGAGAGAGAGAGAGAGAGAGAGAGAGAGAGAGAGAGAGAACATAAAGACATGAAGTCAAAGCTCAATAAAGGTGAAGTTTTGAACTCTGAGTTAGTGGAAACTCTGGGTTTTCCGTTTCAGGAAGCAGGTTCAGCGCAACTCAGTCTGTGTCCGTGGCAACATACGCTGTGGGTCTGCTGGATAGGTGGTTTGACCTACTCTGAGTTTGTTTTCACTTTACGCTGCAGCTCCGACTGAGGTATCACAACTGGTACCTGTACAGTTTGAAGCAAAATCACTCCATAGACATCTCAGCCCTTGTGTTGTTCATATAGGCGGCCATCTAACACACCGTGAACATGCTCTACATTCAGATGAATGAGCCTATTTGTCTTGTATCTAATTTTTTGTATTAACCCATTGACGCCAATGGCAATCTAGGATACATGTCCTTATCGCCTGAGGGTTTTCTGAAAAAATACTACGAATTGTCAACATCTACCAAAACCTTAATATCTAAGCCTCTGTAGCACATAGAAACATGAAATAAAAGACATTTAAAAGGTAAGTTTCACAGGTTGTATTAATCCAACTTACTTACTTTCACTTACAAACCAACAAATTTTTCAAAAAACCGTCAATTATATGGGGGAAAAAATTTAATAAATTATATAAAATATTTCAAAATTATGTGCTAATTAGGTTATATTCCTGATTCCTTTAAGCATGGATAGTAGTGACTGAGTGTGTAGTGGAGAGAGAAAGATAGACAGATAGAGGGAGGAAGAGATAGCTTTATTTGATCATTTAGTCCAGTTATCACTGGCTTTAGACTCATTCGCGCTGTCGGGAGCCGATCAGATGGTCCAAACGGCTGTATAACACAGAGATGAAAACGAAACTGAAACTTAACTATCGCCTGGCCGGGCTGACTTGAGGTGGAGCAGCCAAATATAGCCTAAATGAATAAATATTGTTACTAAACAGAAGTAATGTGTTTGAGCCAAGAGTAATTGTGCTCTCACAACTCCTCTGAGATTTTCTTTCCTCTTGGCATGTCTGACCTGAATGGGTTCACTTTGGTGAGCCTGAACTGACCTGATTTGGTCTCTGGCTGTACTAGTGCCGCCTAATCTCTTCATTGGTCCATTTCATCACTCAATTTGTCTCACCTGATTGTTTTTACCTGCTCGATTTCAGCAATATAGCTCAGGGTTCACTTACTTTTGCACATATTAACTCTGCCAAATAATTTATTTTATTTTAGTCTTTGGGATACACAATTAATTTCCTCAAAGAAAGTATGTGGAATTGATAAACATCTGTTATTTGATATGAAAAATACTGGTATTGATAAAATGAACTAATAATGGTTAAACTCAATAAAACTCAAAAGGATCACATACTTTCAAGCAGCACTGACAAACATAACTTACATCCAAGAAGTTTCATATTTGATGTTTTTATTTGTCTTCTAAATTTAGTCTGCAGTTACAAATTAAGTCTGTTTCCTAGAGAATCATTGAGTACATTTCAAAGTTTAGTTCTTTAATTAAATGTATTTTCATATTTTTTGGTGAATGGTCACATCTTTACACAAACGATTTATTGGTGTGTATGCTGAAAGTATTCACAGCATTGTTATTATATGGTGTGAATGCTCTTTAATATTCTAAACCCTTCAAAACATTTCTTTATTATTGGTGTGAATGCTGAAACATTTCTTAAACATTCTATTTTTCAACCATTCTGTTCATTCAGATATATTCATCCTTCGTTCTTCATCAACATTCAGCAGTGAAGGTTATTCAGCATCAGCTTCAGTTCAGCAGCACAGCATTCACACCGCAATTTCTTCAGGAATTGCATTTCTAGTTGTAAATTGATTTCCTTTAGTGGAATTTTTTCTTTGGTTTCAGTTAATTTTAATGTGTTTCCACAAATAATAAAATATAACTGACATTATGATTATCCACAAACACAGAATAACAAAGTCACTGTGATAAGTTTAGAGAAAAGTTCATTGATTAGGACATAATAATGTTTAGCTCAACATTTAAAACCTGAACACTTCTGATTGGATTATAATTTTATCTTTATCTCCATCATTTATTCTTTATTCAGATTGTATGGCTGCAGTTTGTCAGAGATCAGCTGTGCTTCTCTCGCCTCAACTCTGAAGTCCAACCCCTCCCATCTCAGAAAGCTGGATCTGAGTGAAAACGAGCTGCTGGAGGATTCAGGAGTGAAGCTGCTGTGTGGTTTTCTGGAGAGTCCACTGTGTAGACTGGAGACTCTGAGGTCAGTTCACTGACTCTATTACTGTTGGAGACATTATATGTTTAATGAACAATTTAACCTCAGTTAAACAGTAAACTGAATTTACATCCAAGAAGTTTTATATTTCCATTTATTCATATTTTTATATCATCTACATATTCTTTTCATTTCCATTATTATTATTTTTTAATCTGGCCCCATGTTTAGACAAAATATTTATTGTAAATTGATGAAGTTCATTTGCTGAAGGTGAAATATTAATTTTGTTTCAGTTTAAATTATTATATATATATTTTTTACAACACATAGATGATACAAAAACACAGACTTACAAAGTCACTGTGATAATTGACTAATTTATATACAGGCATTACTTGTTCTTATTTTTATTTCTCGTCTAAATTTAGTCTGCAGTAACAAAATTTGTCTGTTTAATTGAGAGTAATTTAGTACATTTCCACTTTTAGTTCTTAAATAAAATGTCATTTTTTTGTGGTAAATAGTCAAATCTCTACACATAAAATGTATTGTAAATTGATGAATTGTATTTGCTTTACTGGAAATATCTATTTGGTTTTAGTTCGTTTTAATGTTTTTTCACAACTAATACAATTTAACTGACATTATGATGATCCACAAACACAGAATAACAAAGTCACTGTGATTGGTTTAGAGTAAACTTCATTGATTAAGACATAATAATGTTCAGCTAAACATTCAAAACCTGAACACATCTGATTGGATTATAATTTAATCTTTATCTCCATCATTTATTCTTTATTCAGATTGTATGGCTGCACTTTGTCAGAGATCAGCTGTGCTTCTCTGGCCTCAACTCTGAAGTCCAACCCCTCCCATCTCAGAAAGCTGGATCTGTGGGTAAACAACCTGCAGGATTCAGGAGAGAAGCTGCTTTCTGACTGTGTGGAGAGTCCAGACTGTAGCCTGGAGACTCTGTGGTCAGTATGGAGTCAGACTCAGTCCAGCTGGTTCGACAGTATTGTACTAAACACAGGGAGGTTAATGCCTCACTCACATTAGGGGTTTCCCTCCAGTTCTACCTTCCACTGTGTGAGCGTCCCAACCAACCAATAGGAGCAGCTCCTGGAGCATCCAACATTTAGACAAAGTGAATATTATAAACAAGTTAACAGTTAGTTCATAGATTTGTATGAGAAGCTAATAGCCTAGCACAACAAATCAGTGGTTTAACGTCCTGAGTGCAGTTTCTCCTTATTTTACATTTCATCTTTCTTTTCTTTGTTTCTTCAACAAACAAAAAAAAATCCACCAGATAATGCAAAGCAATGCAACATTTTACAATTTAACAGACATGCAATTTTATTGTAGAATTAAAAAAGTAGTTTGTTAGTTTTTCATGTGATGTTTTTGGACCTCGACTAATCATTGATTATAAATTCCTTCATTATAATAATTATTATCTTATTATTTTTTACTAATGCAGGATCAGAACATGACTGTCTGCAGTCAGTTATGGTCTATGTGGTGAAGATTTGATGATGAAAAGCATTTGATCAGTTGTCTCTGGACTCTGAAGCTGGTTAACTCAAACAATGAACAATTATTTAAACTTGATTCCTAACTTTAGGATTGTGTTCATTCTACAGGATCAATGGCAGGGTGATCAGAGCTAAGGAACTCCAAAAACGTGAGTAATGAACCAATGACTCCTTCATCAAACTGTTAATGAACATAAAAAAAAAATCTGAAAATTAGCTTTTAACATTTAAAAAATATTTCAAATACATTTTTCATGGAGCTGTGATTTCTTAAATGTTTGAGTTTTGACTACAAATGGTTCTCACCCCATTCACGATTATATTGTTTCATTTATTCTCTCTTTCACTTCTTCTCTCCATCAGTTCGCTCTGATGTCAAACTGGATGTGCAAAAAAACCTGCCGGACGACAGCAAAAAGGTGAGAGGAGCAGTTGCACAATGTGAAGTCCTCCAGTATTACTATTGCAAACTAAAATTAAACAGTAGTTATTTAGACTTCAGTTGGTAATGTATACAGCCAACACTAATGGCATTAATAATATGAGCCATACATGCTTTTCCTCATATTAAACATGGCATCAATGTGTTTGTCAGGTGAAAGAAGCGACCCGACCGTGTAGTAGCTCAGACGGAGGAGGAGAGGGAAAGTCACAGGTGAGGTCCAATCATTATTGGACCTCACCTGTGACTTTCCCTCTCCTCCTCCGTTCACTACTGGTGATGTGTCAGTAGTGAACATTTATCTTGTGACAAATGTTTAGCTGATGATGTACTGTATAAGAATGGTTCATCAATGTCTGTATGAATGAGAGCTTCGAATAAAATGGACTGGGTGTATGAACAACTATATGCCCTTATCACGTAGGCTAGCCAATATGTCATGCATAATCACGTTTAAAACTGCAAACGCCATTGTGATTATATTTAATTAAAATAAAGTTAATTCAATATTCCGAGGGGGGACAACTTGTAGTTATTTGACCAACTTTATTTGCTGATCTCGTCCCCAAATAACTCTCACTCCTAACCCTGTATTTGGTAAAGTGTTAAGGTTGCGCGTGTCAGCCTGGTTCTCCAGCCGAGGCTGCTACGTAAAAGTGTTCGAAAAAAGTGTCTCACAGCCGGAGACTAATGCCGCTCCTCCTGCGTCGTGTTTGGTGCTGGAGAGAGTGTGACAGTGTTTACGTCATTTCGCTTGAGCCAACCCCTTAAGACTGGCGATAATATCAAACCTGTTTGATAATGTCGGAACGTCAAGACGGGGAGAAGACTGGCTGAAATCGGGTCAGAAGACCACCTCACCCCAAACGAATGAGATTACGGGCGCGCGCCATAACTCCGGCACGACTCCCGTGATTTCAGTCCGACATTGGAAGATTGTCTGCGACTGTCAAATCGCGTGAAAAGTCCTTTAGTGTAAACCCAGCATTAGTTGAATATTGACAGTGTGGATAAAATATTCCATCACTTAACAAAGCAATGCAAGTTTTTACATTTACTTTGAAATAATGAACTTTGTGCCTTTTTAAATTCAAGACTCCAGTATCCTTCTCGCCTGAACAGAATGGATCTTCATACAGGTAATCATATAACATGACTAAACACTATCTTATTCAACTTGTTTTATGGTTCATCAACTAGTTATTCTTTTTTTTTTTATGTTTTATGACTCTCAATTTGTGTTCAGCTTATGTGGTTTCTGTTTTTAAGTATTTGTGAACTAGTGTAAATCTATGTCATTACTTGTTATTGTTTTTCCTGTTTGTGTAGTGGAATTAATGTTTAAGTTTCTTCACATCAACCTGCTAATGGACTAAAGGTGGAGTTTAGCCTCTGGCGTATTTACATGTACATGTTCATTAATACGTCTTGCCCCTGAAACAAAGACAGTGAAACAGACCTCAGCCCTTCTTCCCAGGTTAAGGTGTCCTGGTACAGGTGTGTTCCAGTGTGCTCTGACTGGCCTGGTGTTTGTAATGGCTCAGGAGGCAGAGCTGCTCTACTGGACCGTCCAATGGGACGAGAGCCTCCTCCAACCAGCTGGCAGGACTGCTGCAGGGCCACTGTTCAAGATCCAGTGTTCTGAGGACGCTCTCTGCCAGCTCCACCTCCCACACTGTGAAACAAAGGATGGTAAAGACATGGCTGTCCTTAATGTTGGACTGCAAACATTTACATTAATGTGTAGCTACATTCAGGGACAAGCTAATAATATAGTACAGTTTATGCATCACACTAAATGCACACATCCAGAGAGATCATGTGTGTGTCAGGAAAATGATGTTGAATTAAACAAAATAGCCAAAGGATTAAGGCTAACCTTTAGCCAGGCGTAACCTTGGGATGCTCCTGAGTGAAGGGCAATATATAAATCAACTCTCTGAGCTCAAGTAGTAAGAAATTGTTTAGGCAGAGATTTACCTTTTAGCAGCAAGACATAAGTTGATCAGCTCTTTGCTTTCACAGCGTTGCTTGTTGATGGCCTGCTGTCTGTCGCCCACATCACTGATGATGGAATGAGCATCTTGGAGCCTCTGGAGATCACAGACACTCATGTTGCTGTGAAGGTCCCTCACCTCTCTGCCTTTGGCCTGATCTGGGATTTCGCTAAAAGGTTTCTGAACATGAATCTGCCAATAAAGGGCCAAGTCCTGCTGTTCCTCAGACCCCCGTATGGAAGACGTCGGATACTCAATGTATTTCTGCTGCAGAAGAACGTCCCTTTGAGTGAGGTAAGGTTATTCTTTGAGGCTAGATTGATGATTAAACCCGCTCGTGGTGTAGTGGTTAGAGCCCCCCCAGTCTCAGTCCTCTTCACAGCAGACCGGGGTTAGAATCTATCCCGGGTCGTTCTCTGCAGGTCATTCCCCTCTCTGCTGCATTTAAACTGTCTCTACAAACTGTCCAATAAAAAGCATAAAAATGCCAAAAAATAAATAGATACATTTGTGGCCACGCAATATTTTATATATATACAGTCATATGAAAAAGTTTGGGAACCCCTCTCAGCCGGCATTATAATTGACTCTGCTTTCACAAAAAAAAAAAAAAAGTGGTATGTCTTTAATTTACCAGGAACAGCTAAGTACTGGGATGTTTTCCAAACAAAGATTTTTTGAAAAGCAGTATTTGGTTGTATGAAATAAAATAAAATGTGAAAAACTGGCTGTGCAAAAATATGGGTACCCTTGTGGTTTTGTTGATTTTAATGCCTGTAACAGCATGTAAAACTGACTTTAAACACAAAATTGGTTGGATTATGTTGTTAAGCCTTTAACCTCATATAATTGTCTGTTTAATCATGAGAAAATGTATTTTAGGTGCCTAAATTCAAGTTGCACTTCTCTTTGACTCTCTGCTGAAGTGAGACAGAATGGGATCATCAAAACAGCTCCCAAAAGATCTGAAAAACAAGGATTGTTCATTGTCATGGTTTAGGGGAAGGCTACAAGAAGCTTTCCCAAAGGTTTCAATTGTCAATTTCGACTGTAGGGAACGTTGTCAGGAAATGGAAGGACACAGGCAGTGGCAGTTAAACCCAGGCAAGAAAAAAACAGGAGCGGCATAGGTGGAGGATTGTGAGAATGGTTGCACACAACCCACAGATCACCTCCAAAGACCTGCAAGAACATCTGGCTGCAGATTGTGCATCTGTACATCGTTCAACAATTCAGCGCAATTTGCACCAAAACATCTGCTTTTTATAAAGACCAAATAACTTAATTTTTGTCTCATCAGTCCAAAGCATTTTCTTCCAATATGAAGCTGGCTTGTCTAAATGAGCTTTTGCATACTCCATGCAACTGTATCTGTGGCGTGGGCGCAGAAAGGGCTTCCTTCTCATCACCCGGCCATACAGATGTTTTGGTGCAAATTGCACTGAATTGTAGAACCATGTACAGATACAAAATCTGCAGCCAGATGTTCTTGCAGGTCTTTGGAGGTGATCTTTGGGTTGTGTGCAACCATTCTCACAATCCGCCGCATATGCCGCTCTTGTACTTTTCTTGGTCTGCTAGACCTGGGTTTAACTGCAACTGTGCCTGTGTCCTTCCATTCCCTGACAACGTTCCTTACAGTAGAAATTGACAATTGAAACCTTTGGGAAAGCTTCTTGTAGCCTTCCCCTAAACCATCACAATGAATAATCTTTGTTTTTAAGATCTTTTGGGAGCTGTTCTGATGATCCCATTCTGTCTCACTTCAGCAGAGAGTCAAAGAGACGTGCAACTTGCATTTAGGCACCTAAAATACATTTTCTCATGATTAAACAGACAATTCTATGAGGTTCAAGGCTTAACAACATAATACAACCAACTTTCTGTTTAAAATCATCAGTTTTACATGCTGTTACAGGCATTAAAATCAACAAAACCACAAGGGTACCCATATTTTTGCACAGCCAGTTTTTCACGGTTTATTTTATTTCATACAACCAAATACTGCTTTTCAAAAAATCTTTGTTTGGAAAACATCCCAGTACTTAGCTGTTCCTGGTAAATTAAAGACATACCACTTTTATATTTTTTTTTGTGAAAGCAGATTCAATTATAATGCCGACTGAGAGGGGTTCCCAAACTTTTTCATATGATTGTATGTCACCGTAGTTTTTATACTTGTTCTATAATATGTCTGCCTTGGCTTGACTAATACAAATATCCTGTTACTGAAGGTTATGCCCAAACAACAAGGTGCTGAGAATATTGAAATCCCCACTGACTGTCTTGTGAGTGTTGGTCAAAGGTACAGTGTGAGCTGTGAACCTGAGAGCTACAGAATTCAGCCTAAGGTCAGTCAAGTCACTTCTACTTCTATACTGTAATTATTGCTAACAGGATCACCAACACAATGTTAGCTGCATGTTGAAAATCAATTCATATTTGGCCATGTACCAGAACAACATTTTTTACCACAGGTTTCAAAATTACGCTTTGCTACTGGTTTGACAGGATGCAGAGTTTGACTCAGATTATGGACCGAATTTCCCTCCAAAATTTCAAGTTTTCCTTGAAATGGACCAAGAGGAAGTGACTTTGAAGGTCCGAGACCAAGAGAGGCGACAAGTCTGGGAAAGTTTGGTCCCTCTGAGAGGTAACTGAATCACCCAGACCCAGTGATACACTGCACTAGACTAGAATACATATATCTATTGCTTTTTTTCACCACATCATTTCACTATCAATTTATCCTAAATACATACATTCAGAACAATGAATTTTGAATGCTGGGGAATTTTAAGACAGAGTTTAATGTTTTAGATTTCAGTAAGGGTTAGGGTTAGGGTTAGGGTTAGCTCTTGAAGGGTTGAGATCATGAGGGGTGACCTGGGTTGAATTGCCAGTGTCTGTGTGCTTAGAGCAGGTAACATGCTCACAGCTAAACCTTGATATGAGGCCTGTGTCTGTAGAAGACCGGATGTGTGTCAAAAGAGCAGCTATGGTGGAGGAGAGAAAGAAGTGAAGGAAAAGTGATGTTTACGCACAATATGCCATTTAGCCAATTGATTGCTTGTGTTTCATTGTGTGACCGTATATGTCCTTATTGTAACCTCAAAAAGGGGAAGTTATGAAATCAGGGCTCTGTAGAAGCCAGATTTCTGTAACCCAGATTTCAGTAAGACAACTTTACATCTACCATAAGTTTTCTATCTAGAATGGAAGAGAGGAATAAAATGTAATTAAATGGAACTTGAACGTTTAAATAAAATACCTACAAACAAAGCAATCGGATCTATCTGCAAAATGGTTTAGATATTCATAATTAACATTCTGATTTCTATAGCGATGTCTAAAAACTATTTCAAACTACCTTTGGTTGTCAAACATAGTAGAAGTCACAGCCTAGCATTAAGAAAATCATTTAGTTTTTTGTGTGTATGTAAACAGGACTATGCATAAACACTAGACTGAGGCAGATCCTTTATTTAGTTATTTAACTTTTCTCTTCATTTCTTTCAGCTGCAGGCCCCTCAGCTGGAGCAGCTGGAGTCAATCTCATGGCAGACGGTAGGTGGACACGTAGTGAGACGTCTCCTCTGTAAATGACTTGTTCTCTGCTTCAGTCACTGATCAGACTGTCTAGAAGGAATCTGATATAAAATGTTCTTCATTGGTTATTTAAAGGAATACTTCTGTTAATCCAATAACCACAACGACAGTTGTTCGAGTTTAGACTTTTACTGAACGTTAGCATATCACATGCACAACCATGGCCGTCGCCATTATTCACAGTCAGAGAACAGCAACTACCCTTGCCGCGCACGCGCAGTAGATAACATGCAACTTAACAATCTCCCCTTTTTCTTTAAAGGGGACATATTATGAAAAACAAAACATTGCAGGTGTTTGGGCACCCTTTTAGGTTATTGGGGTCTCTACCAGCACACAAAAGCTTAAAAAAAAAAATGTGTCAGTTTCTTCAGGGATGCTTTTTTAGAAAAAAGGGGGATTTGAAGGTTTCTTCCAAAAAACACAGACTGGTGACGAAACCGGTCGGTTTTCATTACCATAAATACTCCCACGGGAAAGCTTACCAGAAACTCGGTAGTTGATTGGCAAATCAAGACGCCCCGTTGGTAATCACACACAGCTGAGCCTCCACTCACTCATGCAACAACAGAGGAGAAGCAAGCTGCAGTGTTAGCTCATCCTCAAGCTACCATCACACCCCAGCCTCGAAGCAGACCGGGGCTGAATGGATTTTTTGTTTGGCTATGCCCAGCAAAGGTTGGCAATCTAGTGTGATCTGCTGTTATACTGGAGTGTGGAGGAGATTGTGCCTGGAAGACAGAGAGACACCATCTCTCCTCTGGAAATGTAAGTAGTCCTATTTAAAAACAAATCTGTCCGTTTATGAGTTCAATGTGTGTAATGTGCTTTAATTTATCCCTCCTATAATAACCAACGCCGACTGAAACGAGAGAATGTCTCTGGGTTAAGTAGTTAGCGTTAGCGTTAGCGCCCGTTAGCTTTTATGCTAACGGTTAGATCTGTGAGTCTGTCCGTGACAGCCCCTGTGTGAAAACACGGTGAAACTGTATGGTGTGTTGGAAACTGAAGAGTATTTGTTTGTTGTTGACAGTGTGTAGTTATGCAAGCAGTCGTGGTACATGCAGCAGTATGCCTATTACATCTCCAGTGTCATATAATAATAGACAGGAATAGCCTACTGTAAGTTGCCTCTGCTGCTGTTTGTTTCCTGTCCATTGTATTTCAAAAAGCACACAGTATCACTCAGAACTCGTTTCTTCTTGAGCAAGGGCTATACTGAACTTATTAGTGGCCCATCTTATTTAATAATGGAAGAAAAAATATATTTTCATTAGTTTGTAGCTTTGCCATAACTACAGATGTATCATGTATGTAGGCTACACATGATGTAACATTGAATGTGCCATGTTTTACAGCTATCTGGGTGACCTGACGGAGCGTTGACCCACAAGGACCGTCACACTATCTGTTCCATCAGAGGACTGTTCACTGGGTGGAACAGGTGGTCTTCTTCAGGGCCCACCAGCAACAACTGGACAGTTACATACAATATGGCTTTGCTTCTGTTTGAATTATGTACACTTTATATTTCCATTTCACTGGCTATGAATAAACTGCTTTATTTTTAAGTATGGTTTTGGTCATTTTAAAATGTAATGATACTGTTTCAAAGAAAACATCTTCAGAGAGATAAAGGGTTGAATTAAAAAACGTATAAGTCAATGCATGTAGATCGGTCTGAAAACTAGTCCAACATCCTGACTATGAAAATGTGAGTTTCAAGTAATCCTTTACTACACGAAGCAAACAGTGACAGTAAGCAACACAATACATGTTTTAACAGTAAAACTTTATTATAAATGAGTGATCACAATACAAATGATACATTACCTACTAGATATTGAAAGGGTGTCAGATAATTTGCAGCTCTGACTGTAATTGTTTCTATATATTTTTTTTTTTACAAAAGATAATGTCTTTCCAGTGGATCTTGACATGATACATTCCTTTCCTGCCACGTTACTGTACATTTACAGCATGGCTTCACAACCAAAGCTTTCACTCCACTGGGTTGTAGATCATTCCCCAGCTTAACCTGTAGAGACATACATAAAACGTTGTATGTTACAAGTTTAGAGAGTTTATTCATAAATACTTAGCTCATATTCTGTTACTGACTGTGACATATTTAAACTGTATTTACCTGAGGATAATGTCAGGGAAACCAGAAATCTTGATGCAATTTTCACAGTTTTCAGCTCAGACTCCTGCCTGACCAGGTTCAGTTGTAAAGCTTTTGGTTTAGAAGTGATAAGTGTGCTGATATTTGCTGTAGAAATGAAGGTAAACATGGTAACATCGATCTCCATGCTGCATTGGCCAAAAGTAAACAAAACTGACAGCTGGGCGTGTGCCATGCCCATATAGGTAGGTATAGAGTAAATGAGCAGGGCGGTGCATGCACGCCCATGTAGATAGGAGGGGAGTAGATGTCAAAACCAAATTTTTTAGGGAGAGGCCAAAAAAGGCCTGAAAAGGCAATGAAGAAATGGGCATTGGTAGAAAACTAATGGGCTTTTTGTACAATAGACCATTAAAACCTTTTCTAGTAGACCTCGGAAATACACATTTAAACCCGAGTTTTTGCATAATATGTCCCCTTTAAAGAAAAACATTTTTTTCAAAACTAAGAACATTTCAGTGTAACACTTTCCAAGAAATAGAACATTAACATAGGTTATCTTTTAAACCTACAACAGCTAAACAGGTTTGATTAAATGACACTTTTAATGACCAAACTCTGTGATGGTAGTCTATTGTCAAGTTCATTTAGCCTTTAAGATGCAGTACACCTTCGCTGAGGGCCCTCAGCAGACTTAGTGCAGAAGTCCCTGTCTTCGTCAAGCAGTTAGCAAGCTGTTCCTTGGTAGGTGACCACATGATCTGCTGAACAGCTCCAGAGTGCATGAGCTCCTTAATACTGCTGATTTCGAGGCGGAGTCTCTTTTCCGTGACAGATTTTGTAGACTTGACAGCATCGAGAAGGGAATGATTATCCGTTACACACACAATGGGCAAGTTGCTGTGTGTGCAGTCCCCAGTAGAAAGCTCTGAGTAGATAGTAGCTAGAAAAACTGCACTGTCAATCCCATCTGCAAGTGCCAATGTCTCTCCTGCTAACGTACTCCGTACCACTCTCCTGATGCGTTTTGACTGCCAGCATATTGGTGAGAACTTCCCATCTTCTCCCATAAGCATAATAAAATGTCCACCCTGTGTTCCTCCATCCGCGAGGTTCCCCATTGAGGAATCACTGAACACGACTAGTTTGAGGGAACAGTTTTCTCCCAAGTACTGAAACCTCAAGGTCACCTCTTCTGATTTTAGTTTTCTGATGAGTTTGTTTGCACAGTGCAGGGTTTGGACAGTGGCATGCTTTGTGTTAGATGCCAAGATGGATATGTCACACATAATGTCGGGTCTGCTCTGTCTTGCTACCCACAATATCTGGCCAATCTTTGATTTAAGCATGTCAAGCTCGATTTCTGTTAAAGGAGCCTCACGCTGTGTTGCTCTGGTGGGGTCCACAGGAATAGGTTGAAGACTTTTTATGTATGTACTTTGTTGGACTTGTATCTCATCCTTCAGGGAATGAACCTGCATTCCAATGTAGCTGAAGCTGTGGTGTTCTTCACGCCCAACTTGAAAAGCATCTTTCAATTGGGGGATGACAGCTGTGGAGAACGCATGTGAACCACCCCAGATAAAGTCATCCACATGAGCTGCAAGGACCCCCATTACATTACAGGAATCATCCAGCCAGTAGAATACTGCTGGATCAACTTTTGACACAGTAGCTCCCAACTGCTGCATAGTGTCTTTCACTCTATTGTACCAGTACAAAGAGGCATCTGTAAGGCCATAAACACACTTCTTTAACTTCCATACAGTTCCTTTGCTCTGTGCTTCTTGGGGTGGGCGAATGTGGACATTTCGGGTTAACTCTTTACCTTGTAAAAAGGCTGCTTTAATGTCCATGGAGTTCAGCTGCCATTTATTTTGACATATGACAGCCATGATCATCTTTAGAGATTCTGAAGCACATGTAGGCGAGTCTTTGGGAAGGTCTTGTGTGTTTCTTTCTTCAAAGCCTCTCGCAACTAGTCTGGCTTTAGGTACAATGCCATTAGGTGTTTCCTTGAGTGTGCACACCCACCTTGTTGAGATGCATTTCTGACCCTCATCTTTCACCTCTTCAAACACATCATTTTTTCTCCAGTTGCTGAGTTCATTGTGTTTGGCAGGTATAAAGGCGTCATCATCCACTATCAGTATGTCATCCTCAGTGTAATCAGTACATACCTTGGCATGCTCAGACTGAATAACATGAAGATCTTTCATTTGTCCTAAGTCAACTGACCTTGTTGTGCCTTCAGTTTCCTCGGGCTCACTGTACTGCACATTATAACAGTGTTTGTGTTTTCCAGTGGCCTTTCCTGCCCGGCTGAGAATTGTTCCAGTGTGGGTTTGGCCACTTTCATTGTCTGTGTATTGAACCAACTGTCCAGCTTTCAGCCTCAAGCCTTCACAAGTCGCGGTTGAGTTTATCCGCGACGTGACAGGTTGATCAAGATCACTCCCTCCAGGCTGTACTGATGCATGAGGGGGTTCAGTGTTATCCTCAGCATCAATGTGTTCATCATTTGTAGGTGCCACTTCCTGTAATTCATTGTCACTGTCATAGTTATGATCATTGAGTCCAACTGCTGGTGTCACTGTACGTTTTTCATTTTCAATTATTTGATCTCCCTTTTTATTTTCTTCCAGCTCTGGGTGATCCACTTTTCTGAGCCTAGACTGGTGCACTCGAATGTAGGTTCCCCCATGTCTGACGAAAATCACCACACCATCTTGGCCGATGACTACACCTGGACCTTTCCACTCGTTACAGTCTACTCTCTTATAGTATACTTTGTCCCCTGTTTCGTATCTGTCATCATTGGGCCGTAGTTGTTTGCGAAGGGCTCTTCGGATCCTCTCAGAGCTTTCAGCTTCTGTAAACGCTCTCCTCGTAGCATGTAATGTCGTGATGTGTTGGGCTACCCAAGTATTCAAACTTGTTTCCAGAGCTGGAGGCTTATCGGTAAGGATTGAAGGCAAATTTGGGTTCTGCCCAAACACTAGCTAGTAGGGGCTGTAACCATGTACATTGTGCATCGAGTTTTTTGCCATCAAGGCCCAATCTAGGGCTGTCTTCCAGTCACATTGGTTGTCTTTCTTCACCTTCAGCAAAATGTCAGTCAGAGTTTGATTATGCCTTTCCAGTAGGCCGTTGCTCCATGGGCTGTATGCTGCAGTGGTTTTCACTTCAATGTTAAATTTTTCAGCCATGTCCCTCATTTCTTCGTTGTTGAATTCACCTCCATTATCACTGAATAACCTGCGCGGAGGACCATGGATACTTATCCAGCAGTGAATAAATTGCTTCACTATTTCCCTGGGTTTTTTCGTGGTGATAACACTTCCTGCGCTGAAGCGTGTGAAGTGGTCGATAGCATGGAGATACCAAACTCCCGGTTCAAGCTCATGCAAGTCCACAGCAACAGTTTCATTGTAAGTTGAGGCCATTGGCAAACCCACCACTGGCTTGCGTTTTGGTTTGCTGTACCTGATGCATGTTTCACAGTTTTTCACAATGTCTCTGAGTATTGTGTTGCTTTCCTCATCATTATTACCTGCACAGGCCAGTAGTTTTTGTAGTCTTTCAACTGAAGCATGTCCAAATTGTTTATGCAGTTTCACCAGGACTGTCTTTTTTTCCTTTGTTGTCATGTTTTCTGTCACAGTGAGAACTTCATCCTCATCTTTTTGGGTCTCACTTTCCTCTGCATCACTGTCATCTCTCAAGTTCACACAATAATGTCCTGAAGATGTCAGTTCAAGCTTAACGGGTTGTTCAAACATTGTCGCTTTGTCATGCGCAATGTCCAAAACGGCACTTGCTCTTTTCAACGAAGTCTTGCTTAAAAGCATGGGTATATCTGCAGGGACAACTTCTGTTTCAATTTTGCATTTAGTCTGTCCTATCTTCGCTGGAATAATCACTTTCCTCGTGGAGTGGACCACTTTCCCATCACCAAATCTGAAAGGTCTAGCACTCTGTTTGTCATTAACTTTTTGTAACTCACTCTGTGGCAGTTCACGGATGTAATCATCAAGCCATTTTTCTCCACATACAGTTCTTGTACAGGCTGTGTCAATCACAGCTGATCCCAACGCCTCCACCATGAAGACTTCTGTGTCAGACAAAACGTTTGAAAACAAAGTAATGTTGCATTCTTCATCATCATTTTTTATCCCTTCATCTGTTGTAAGTTTTACATGTTCCTTTTTGTTTGGACAATCCTTTGCCCAGTGATAAGTGCTCTGACATATTGCACATCTAGATCTCCTCCCATGTTTGTCGAGTGGGTTTGTGCCCTGAACCACCGTTTGTAACTGTTGCAAGTTTGACCTACTCTCCCGTCTGCCTGTGTATCTTGTGTAGTAGGCAGCATCACTAGAATCTTCACTCATTCGCAGCGCACTGCTGCCCTCTTGCGGTGGTGTAACGTTATCGCCAAAAATTCTCTTCAAGGCTGATTTCATGTCGACGTAAGAGACGCTTGGGCAAGCTGTAAGCGCTAACTGTTTATCTTTCACATTAAGTCACGCAGTATCCAGTAGCTTGAAGGCTAACACTGCATCTGGAAGCTCCATTTTAAACTTACGTAGCTTGTTGTAGCGATGTTCAAATTCAATGATGTAATCCACCATTGAAGTACTGCTTCCTCTAGCGATCCGGTCGAACTGTGTGTACGCCTCGTACTGCCGGTCCTTTTCTTCTTTCAAAAACACCGAGTCCAATTTAGTCAGAAGTGCAGTCATTCCCGTGTCGGAATTTAAGTCGCCAGCAGCAATTTCCAGAGCGCTAGCCTTGGCTCTCCCCTTTAGCGACAAGGTAACCGCCAAGGCTTGCTTCTTTTTATCCAGTTCGGTGACGAGTCTCCATATTTCGATCTCATTTTTCCAGCTTTCGTATGACGTCTTCTCGTCAAACGGTGGCGGAATTTTGTAATTCACAGCAGCGGCCATCCTCTGCTACCAATGTTAATCCAATAACCACAACGACAGTTGTTCGAGTTTAGACTTTTACTGAACGTTAGCATATCACATGCACAACCATGGCCGTCGCCATTATTCACAGTCAGAGAACAGCAACTACCCTTGCTGCGCACGCGCAGTAGATAACATGCAACTTAACACTTCAACATTTAGAATTTTGGTTATTTTACTTGAGCCTGTCCTAAGTAGAGTACAGGTTCAAGAGTTAAGGGGACAGTTGTTGCTCCTTAGTGCTGCATGGTGTTATCCAGTGTATCTCAGAAGAACTTTCAGTGTGTGTTAATTCTAGCGCCCCCTTTGGACAAAAGTGGTGTTTTTACTACGCCAGCTGTTGTTCCTGGGTGAGCGTACCTGGATGAAGGTGTTAAGAAAAACGATATAAAAATAGCATTCTTTTACATTGATGGTCTCGTTTGCTGTTTTATGTAATTTATGATCATCAGAGGAAAAATGAGACTGTTTCAGAAATATTTAAAAGTTTCTCGTAGCTCCTTAATTGAATAAACAAAGTGTTTTCCTGGTTATCCTCCAGGTCCAACCAGGGACGTCCCACAGCCGAGTGTCCCCGCTGAGCGCAGGCTGTTCTCAGCTCGGGCCGAGTTCATCCAGAGAGCGTCTGAGCCGGTTCTGAACCAGCTTCTGGATAAACTCCTGCAGCGCGGTGTAATAAACGAGAGTGAGAGGGAGTCAGCCGGAGCTAAAGCCCGAGCAGACAAAGCAGCAGACCTGATCGACATGGTGCGAAGGAAGGGAGCAGCAGCCAGCTCTGTGCTGATCGCTGCTCTCTGTGAAATGGATCCATATCTCTCCAGAGGGCTGAACCTCAGCTGAAGCAACAGCCTGGTGCGTTCACTACTTATTGTTATGCAGAAAGTAGATGTCTGGATCTTTAAAGCCTGTGTTTTTAATATGGGCATGTTTCACTCAGGTTTGGAAAGAAAAGTCTTCCCTCTGATTGAAAAGGACTTGGATTTTTTATTTTTTTTGGATGGATGGATGTTGAGCAGGAAAAGCATTCCATGAAGAGTCGCGTCAACATTTTCTAGAACACAGAAAAACAGTTTGATCCTGAACATGAGCTATGTTGATGTATCGGCAGACTGAAACGGATGCTGATACTATATAAGACTTCACATGGGACCAACAGCTTTGTTCTTTATTATGGCATTTTACTATTAAGTGAAAACATTGTACTTTAGAGTGGTCAGACATTTTTAAAAGCCAATGATAAGAAAGAACCAAGCAGCTTTGGAAGTCAAAGTTCAATATAAATGTAAAAGCCTCGACTCAGAAGTTACTGATCCTTCTCCAAGACAACAACCAGAAAGATCAGCTGTTTGTTACGCTCACCTTCAATACATTCCTTCATGACACAGTCGACTTTCAAACAAAGAATCTTTGTCGACAAACATAGAAGGTAAAAGACCACTTGAATCAGAAGAACATTAAGATTTTAAACCTTTCAACTCACATAAACATGTCTTTGTGTCCGTATTAACATTTACTTTCTATGTAATCGCACTGCCTCTAAAATCTGCTTTGCATTGTGTCTGAACACCAGTAAAGTTCCCACTCAGGAAGCTGTATGGCACATTGAACATTTCAGTTCTACAGTCGCACACAGAAAACAGTCAGACCAGTTTCTGTAACTAAATGCTCTGGCTGTTTAAACTCTGCTAATCTAATAAAACGATGCTCCAACAATGGCCGCCTGTATGTCTTTAACTGGGTTCAAAATTCAGATTTTTTTTTTTTGCAAACATTTTATTTTTGCTAACGGTGAACTTGGTGCAAAAGAACAATTGAAAGTCAGCGCGCAGCTTTAATCTGTTATGTTAGAAACCACACAGCAAGCCAGAAATCTGGGTGTTGTCATAGACTCAGACTTGAATTTCAAAAAACACATTAAATCAATTACTAAGTCAGCCTAATACCACCTTAAAAACATCAAGAATTAAAGGGGTTTATGTCTCAAGATTTAGAAAAACTTTTTCATGCATTTATCTTTAGTAGACTTGACTTCTAAAACTTGACTACTAAAAAATCAATCAGACAGCTTCAGCTAATTCAAAGAACAGAGACAAGAGACAGGAGGCGGTAGTAGACTGCAATTTATATAAGGTTCGCCCAACGTTATTAATTCCCCAAAATTATGCTCGAACATTCCAAACTTTTATTTTTAACTGCAAAAATAACGATTTTTTCTTTTGCGAACATTCCGAAAAACCTAAAAAAGTCGTAAAAAAAACGCAAATAACGCAAAACAGTATTTTCTTCTTTTCTTTATTTATTTTTTTACTTTTTGTTTTTGTTACTTTTGTTGTTTTGTTGTACTGTGGCAAGCCTCAAGCCCGCCATCTTCCCTCTTAGCAATTTGAAACCATATCCCTAACACAGTCTACAGCAGGGGTCTCCAACAGGTCGATCGCGAGCTACCGGTAGCTCGCGGGCGGGTTTTCAGTAGCTCGCCTGATAGGTTGACAAACTTGTAAAAAAAAAAAAAAAAAATGTTTTTTTTTTTTTTTTACAAGTTAAAAATCTGATGAAGGTAAATGCACCTCTTCCCATGGTCAAAACTTTGCGATTTGCGGTAAATAAATGTTCATGTGTCTCAAAGCGTTTCTCTATCAGCTGGTGTGTGTGCTGCTCTGCGGCTCTGCATGCGGCCATGCATGACTACGGCATGCACTGTCTTTGACCTTTGCATAAATGTATTTAATCATTTTAAGGGGAAAACACATTGTATTTATTATTTCAACTATTGAGTTATTTGTAACAGCCTGCTAGTGCAGCCATACAAGATTTATTTCCTGAATGTTCAATGCTGCTTTATTTTTATGTTTTAAATTGGGAAATACATGTTCCAAAACGACCAATAACCTCTGTATTTAAAAAGAAATCAAGCAAGTAGGCTAATAATAACCATTAATGAATTATAAGCTATCGCATCACAGTAGGCCTAATTGTCCACAATAATCTCACAACAGCCCCTATCTAAAAAGGAACTTTAAAAATGTACAACTGTAAGGTCAGTTGTCTGTTTTATTCAAATAAGCAGTTGTCTATTTCTGTACTGCGTATTGGCATCTTTGAGCAAAATACCCTCAAAATTTTCAGCGCGTTGCGCCGCGCCTCCTCCACACCTGGGTGGTGACCACCTTGACTAAGACATTTCCTGGGGGAAACACTGTTGCGTCACAATAAGAAGTGTAGTATAGACATTGATGTCAATTTTCAGTGATATGTGGCCCACAAAAAGTGTAAAGTAATATGTTGGACCTTGGACCTTTGATGGGAAATTATTTATGATAAGCATTGGGTATTGCAATTTCACACATGTACAAACAGAAGCTTAATTCATTTGATGTGTGCTATGTAAATAAATATAAGCGATTTGATACAAGTAGCTCTTGGCCACTTTAATTTTTTCAAAGTAGCTCTCAGTTGAAAAAAGGTTGGACACCCCTGGTCTACAGCCTCCTCAATACCGTTTGATAGACCACGTTGAGAGTCTGTGGAAGATAAATAAGAAAAAGAAAACAGTTTTGTCAAACATTTATTTTCTATGATTTTTATTATTCTATCATTTGCAAAGACATACATTTTTTGGAAGGAATAAAGGCATAAACCCAAAACGATTTTAATTGAATGTATTCAAAAACTATGTAAACTACAGTCGTTGAACTGACCTCAGAGTCTCCAGTCTACAGTGTGGACTCTCCAGTGCAGCAGACAGCAGCTTCACTCCTGCATCCTCTTTCTATCTTATGTTTTATTGTTTGATTATTTTATTATAGTTTATTTACTTATTTCATAATTAATATTATTTTTATTTTATATGTATACGTGGTAAAATGTCTATGTGTGTGTGTGTGTTTGAATGCATGCAGGCGCGCGTGTGTGTGTGTGTCTGTGTATCCATGTTTTGAGATGAATGTATTGTATATGTATACAGGTGTATATGTCTGTAATATATTTAATTATTTTCTTTATAATTTCAATAACTAATTACTAGTATTATTTTTATTCTAATGTTTTTTAAACAGTTGAATTTTTTTTCTTATGATGCACGAGTGGGTAATGCTTAAACCTGCAGTGTGTAGAATTTTGGGTTTTATTTCCTAGCAGATTTTGTAGAAAGTAATTATAATATCAATAAGTACATTTAATTTAGTGCTTAATAGCTGAAAAAAAATATTTGAATTATTTTTTTTCCCCTTTAGAAAGGGTCTCATATATGTCCATATTTCTGCATATTTTGGACCAAGGCCATCTTGAAAGTGTCATAGTTGGAATGTCATTAGGTGCATTGTTTAAAATTTAGAATTGTTCTTGTCCTTGAAGGCCACTGTAGCTTCTGTTATTTTTCGAAAGGGTTGGGGTTACCCAGGGAGTGTTGCATTCTAGAACTTTGTAGAACTTTCTTGATGATGTCATATTACACACTGCACCTTTAATGGACTTGATGTGTTTGTACTTATGATTTCTACATTGTTCCTACTTTGGTCTGAATTGTGAGTTCTGTACACAAGTTAGTTGCTAAAAATAAAAAAACAAAATACAATTAAATAATATGATGTAAAATGCTACATTATATGTTTATTATTACCACTTGTTGTGTTTATAATTACCACTGTATAATGACATATTTATTCATGTTGTTTGTTTTTTAATCCAAACGGGAGGCTACGTACCTAGTATATATTTTGACACTTTTTTGTTAAATTACCTTTAAGATTTAAGAGGTTGCGTATTTTGATAATATAATATCTGTCATATAATACTCCTTGTACAAAATCACTTTATTTTTCACTAATACTTTCTCCTATAAACTCAATTTACACTGCTGAAAAAGCGGAGCATATTTTGATGCTTATTCCTGCTGCAAAGCCACAGTAGGTATGCAAATATGTACATGTTTACGAAGTGAAAAGGCAATGAAAAAAACGATTTTTAAGATATTATAATTTTTTAACAATTTACGTGCTCATCGTGTCTCATTTTAACATCCACTGAAGACATTTCTATCATTTGTTGATTATTGCATTTTTATTTATTTTCTAAAAAAATACTTCTTGCTGCTGAATCTTTACACTGGCCAACAAACACTGCTTCGATCCACCCACAACGTCATCACGTCCCTCGTCCAATCAGTGAAGCGGACGCCGTAGTAGTCCCCGCCCCCTCGAAAGAAACCGCCATCATGAAAATTAAAAACAAGGAACACTGACATATGAGGCGCAGTTTTTCTCTCCTTCTCATAACAAGGTAAAACTTTTAACAGCTTCGTATCGAACGGCAAACTCTTCGATTTCTGACGTCTGTGGACATTTTTGCGGTGTTTTGATCTAGGTCATGTCGTTGTTTACGTCTTAAAATGCCACACTAAAGGTCAGTAGTTTGGGTAGTTAGCAGACAAGCCCGATAGTAGCTATACCCTGCTAGGCTAACGTGTTGTGTTGCTAAGTTACTGCGCGCCAATATTCACTCGTTTCAAACGTAGAGTAATAAATACACTAAACAGCCAAAATAAACCTTAAATAAAACTCTACGCGATCTTATCTAATCCCCCGACACACGTTAGGACTGAATTTAAGAGAATATCTTCGTAGTATAACCCGCTAATTCTCCCAAACTGCCAGACTCCATTTGGAATTCACTATTTTTTTATTTTCAAATACATCTAACTATTTAAACAGGAGGTTCCAATGCTGAATATTTAAATCTTAAATCATTATTAGAGGTCAATTAACTGTTCGGCATATGTATGTATTACCACAATACCTTAATTAAAGTAAAAATGTACTGTTTACGTGTGGGTGACCCAAAATATACAGGTCATTATACCAACACCGCGTTACAAATCGTATTAGTTGAGGCGCTCAAAATTCAAGCCATTAAATTACTATTTCAGTTTTATTTCATTTTTTTCATATCTTTCAACTTTTTCCATTATTTCAACGAACAACTCTATTCAAATTCTAAATATTTCAGATAACCGTCCTTCATTGTGTGTATTACATTTTTGAACGCCCTCCGTACTTATCAGAACTTTTTTCAAGTCTTCATTCTCTGCTCAGCTATCCGGTTTAGCGTCAGCTTTTTCAGCATCAACACGCATTTTCAGCAGGAAATGCATTTTCTAGTTTAAAGCTATAGTGCGTGCTTTTTTCATATAAATGAATGTCTGTTAGATTCGATTCCATAACCAAAGGAGTTGACAATAAGTTGAGTAAGCCTCATCAGCTCCACAAAACTCTCTCTCTGTATTTCTCCTCATGATCTGCTACCTTTCTGTAGTGTGTGTGTGTGTGTGTGTGTGTGTGTGTGTGTGTGTGTGTGTGTGTGTGTGTGTGTGTGTTGCAAAAAAAAAGCAAACGGGAATGTAAACAAAGGGGGCTCACTGTAGAAAGCAACATGCCTGTTTACAGAGCCTAGGCTGTGTATTAACACCAGACTATTTTCTCAGCACACACACACACACACACACACACACACACACACACACACACACACACAACACACACACACACAGTAGACAGGTAGCAGATCTTGTACCTCTCAAATATTAATTGATTTTAACAAAAAGTTGTGTCCAAACCGTCTCCAGATTTGCTAAACCCCAACTTTGTAATATTTGCTCAAACAACATATTAGGTAATAACTGATAGGATGATTTATATAGCTTCAGGTTCCTCTCACTCCTTTTCGGACATCGTTCGACACTACATTTATTTCATACATATTGTTTATGACACTTTATAATTATTGTTGTTTCATGTTATGTGTATTTGTTTTGTATGATGTGCCATACTTGATTTATTTATTTATTGTTCGAAATAAAAAACAACACTCAAAGATGCTATAATTAAATTTTTTATTAGCACTTGTTTAAAGGTGCAGTGTGTAATATGACATCATCAAGAAAGTTCTACAAAGTTCTAGAATGTAACGCTCCCTGGGTAACCCCAACCCTTTAGAATAATAACAGAAGCTACAGTGGCCTTCAAGGACAAGAACAATTCTAAATTTTAAACAATGCACCTGATGACATTCCAACTATGACACTTTCAAGATGGCGGCACTAGGCCTTGGTCCAAAATATACAGAAATATGGACATATATGAGCAGGGTGGGAAATTAACTTTTTTTCCCACCTGCCACAGTGCTGGATGCCAAATTTCACTTTTATTTTTACCTGCCACCTTTTCAAGCACTCATAACATTTTGAATTCACTACTTAGACTCAGAAGGGGAATCTAATAGTGATCTAACGGAACACGAGCGGAGAGGTGTATCTCCTGCTCTGACCGCAGCTGGGAGGGGCTGCTGCGCGAGGACCGGGTCTGTCAGTGCTCTGTGACGGGGACGGGCGGAGGCTCGCTGCTCGTTGAGAAGCGTTAAAAGTGATATTTGCTTCGGCGAAAAGTCACCAATTACACCAGAAAAAAGCTAGATTTGTCGCTGTTTTGAAAAAAAGTCGCCAGGGGGCTGAAAAGTAGCTAAATATAGCGACAAAATCGCTAAGTTGGCAACGCTGCATGATGTATTAAGAAGGTTAGCTTCGATGCTCGCGGCAAATGATTTCCCATGATGCTCTGGGAGAGTCTTTGACCAATCAAAGGTTTGGTTGGTTACGTCATACACCTGTACACCAATGGGGGGCGCCACGTTTGTGTGACGTAAACTAATGCTCCGAGGGCAAGCCCAAAGCCCGGGAGAGCTTCTATGTTTCTGTACACAGCGCTTGAAACCGTGAACACGTTGTAGTATATTTTGAAAAAAATCCACCCGCCACTGTGGCGGGTAGACATGGCAAAGTCACCCGCCAATTTGAAAAAATACCCGCCATTGGCGGTTGGCGGGTGCTAATTTCCCGACCTGTATATGAGACCCTTTCTAAGGGAAACACAAATAATAATAAAAAAAAAAAATCAGCTATTGCAGTAAATTAAATGTACTTATGGATATTATAATTATTTTCTACAAAATCTTCTGGGAAATAAAACACAATTCTACACACTGTACCTTTAAGACATGTTTTGTTGTCCATCTTCCCCCCGTCAGGATTTAAACCTTCAGCGCAGACATGAGTGATTTGGCCGTGGAGGAAACCATGGAAACGATGGACAGCTCTGAAGACCAGACCAGCCCCAACATCAGCAGCTCCAAAATATCTGGTAATCCCATCAACACCATGATTCACACTGTAGCAGCTAGTGTCTGTCTGTCTGTCTGTCTGTCTGTCTGTCTGTCTGTCTGTCTGTCTGTGTGTGTGTGTGTGTGTGTCCGATAGCTATGCTCCCGTGGTTTGACTCCCGCTCTTAATCACTAAACCATGAGCACCTCCTCTCTTTTTCCTGGCTCAGAATGGGCCTTTGGGGGGGTGAAAACACGGAACAACTTTTTTGGGGTCGGGACTGCAACAGTAAAGGCCAAAAGTTTGTGAATTTTAAGAGCGGTGTGGGGTTGAGAAAGGGGGCGTTTCAATTATAATTTTATTTATTTTTTTAGTTTTCATGATCAATGGAAGCAGTCATATAAATTGAAATGCAATGAATCGCCCAGCCCTACAAGAAGGATGACTTGTCTTGGGCTGAACTAGAAACACATTTGGAGAGGTTCTACATAGCTGAATATATTCTCAATTTGTCATTTTGGCGCTGGTGATTTTCCTTTTGGGGGGGGGGCATAAAACCACTTTGGGGGCGCCAAACAGGGAAAAACCCTGCTTTGCAAACTTTTGACAGGGGAAACACAAATAAACAAGTGCCGAACCTAACAATACATGTATGATGATATTTTGCTGTAAATAGCATCAAGATGACGTAGATATGCCAAATGTACACAGGCTTGTTTTGATTACGGTGTGGAACCTGCACTTTTATTCGAGAAGTATTTTATTTATTAGAGATCTTTGTTGTTTGCAGCAGTACTTTTCCCCAACAGTTTGCTTATTCTGTGCTGATTGGTTTTTCTCTCTCTCTCTTATTGCAGGTGAAATCCTCGAGGGCAAACGGGCGAAAAAGTCTGTTGAGAGGTTCGACTTCCAGGCGCCGAAGCAAATGGAAAAGCTTAAGATCGGAGATGGTAAATATTATAAATATGGAACTATGGAAACAGACACGCCTTTCTTTTTAAAACCTGTTAAAGCTGGGGTATGTGATTTCTGATTGGTCAAAATTAACATGAGCGGTACACTTTGACCAATCAGAGCGAGGCTCCGATTCTTAAAAAAAAAAAAAAAAACGATTCTCTGTTCTTATTGGCTGTTGGGACTGTCAACTGTTCAAATCTCTATCCCAACTGCTATTTTCTCCCCACATTCTCCACCCCAGCTTTAAGTAGAGTACGCCATGTTGGTTGTTTATTTTATTTTACTTTATTTTATTTTATTTTATTTTTAAAATTAAAATAAAGTGATTTGAATGTGTCCAGGTTGGAGCAGTGTGGGATCCTTGTGTATTATAATCATGTTTATTAAAAACTGTCTGTCTGTTTTCCCTTGTCTGTCTGTGTGTCTGTCTGTGTGTCTGTCTGTCTGTGTGTCCCCTGTCTGTCTGTGTGTGTCTGTCTGTGTCTCTCTCTCCCCCCTCTCTCTTTCTTTCTTTCTTTCTTTCTTTCTCTCTTTCTCTCTTTCTCTTCAGGTAGTGGAGATGCATTAGGACTCATTCCACGGACCGGCCACCAGATCGATAAGATGAAAACAGCCGACCTGAAACCTCTGCACGCCATCCTGTTCGACCGGCCGGGAAAGGTACAAACATCAAATCAAATCATTTTCATTTGTATAGCCCAATATCACAAATAGACATTATCTATCTATCTATCTATCTATCTATCTATCTATCTATCTATCTATCTATCTATCTATCTATCTATCTATCTATCTATCTATCTATCTATCTATCTATCTATCTATCTATCTATCTATCTATCTATCTATCTATCTATCTATCTATCTATCCATCCATCCATCCATCCATCCATCCATCCATCCATCCATCCATCCATCCATCCATCCATCCATCCATCCATCCATCCATCCATCCATCCATCCATCCATCCATCCATCCATCCATCCATCCATCCATCCATCCATCCATCCATCCATCCATCCATCCATCCATCCATCCATCCATCCATCCATCCATCCATCCATCCATCCATCCATCCATCCATCCATCCATCCATCCATCCATCCATCCATCCATCCATCCATCCATCCATCCATCCATCCATCCATCCATCCATGACACCCTCTGCCCTTAGACCCTTAGCTCGGCTGAGAAAAAACTCCCAGTAAAAAACCCTTTAACGGGAATAAAAAAGAATTGAGAAATCTCATTGATTGAGGCCTTTGGGGGGTGGGGGGTGGGGGCGCAAACAATTGAATCGATTCATAATTTACAAAAAAATATATAAATAATTAATGGAAATTTTACAGACAGCTCCAGGAAAAATTGAATTTGGTAGAAATGTTGTCAACAGGGACCGCCTGTACTGTTTACTCAACTTAAAATCAAGGCCCACATACAATAAAGACAAGATCTAAAATCATTGTGTATTACTTGTAATGATATTATGTTTTGTTCGTTTCAACAGACAGCCACGTTAAAGAAGAACCTGCGTCTGTTTAACGGCTTCCCTTTCGACGCAGACAGCGAACAGTACAACAAGAAACGGGAGAAACTGCTCAAGTAAGTTCAGCTTGCCTCTTTACTCACCATGTTTCATTTTGGTTTTCTGGTTCAAAAAGTTATTAGCAAGTGACGTCTGATTTGAGAGCCTCTTGTTAACATGGTCTAAAATAGTAAAAGAAAAGAAAAAACAATATATGATTTCAGAGTTGGGGGTTTCTCAATAAGCTTTTATAAAAATCTGTTTGTAAATAACTGTTCATAAATGTTATAAAACTTACTTAATTTTTTATTTTTATTTTATTTTTAATTTTTTACCGGCCGTATCAAACAGTGTCTATGGCAACAGTTCGGCAGAGAACTGTCATGATTGGTTCAAAATTGTTATTGTGTCATAAGAACCAGAGCTTTTAGCCCATAGCCTCATCTACACTGAATGACTGTAAAAGTTTAATCAAACTTAAATGACAATATCTTTCATATGGATTGATAAATATTCCTATAACTCTTTTCAGATGCTTTACTATCATGAAACTAACTCCACACATGACATAGTTAGAAGGATATGGTGGACTTGGGTTTACAAATAGCTGCTGGGACATCCTCATGTGTGAGGACGACTGTGGCTCAGTTGGTAGAGCGGGTCGGCTGATGATCAAAGGGTTGGAAGTTCGATCCCCGCCCTGCCAACTGTGTCATAGTGTTTGTGTCCTTGGGCAAGACACTTCACCCACCTTGCCTCGTGTGAATGTCGATAGTTAGCCTGCTGCTATCGGTGTGTGAATGTGTGTGTGAATGGTAACGTGGGAAAGGAAAACAGGTTTCCCTTGCAAAAGAGTCTTCGGTCTCAATGGGATTTACCTGTAGAAATAAAGGTTAAAGAAAGAAAAATAAATCTGAGTATAACATATGAAGGGAAAGGTTTTTGTTTTCAGTGGGAGAAATGCCACTCTGTTGAAACGTTGTCACAAACTTTTTTTTTTTTTTTTTTTTTTTTTTTTTTTCAGGAATTCCCATTTCACGAACTCCAAACTGAAGGTCGTCTGTGGCGTTCTGGACCTGGAGAAGAAAGGGACCCACTCAGACCTGGTCCACAGGATTCTCACTTTCCTCATCGCGCCCAAAAACAGCGGCAAGGTGAGAGCATCGAGAGCACAGGCATTAGCCCCTTTTACACAGCCAGTGAAAGCCGGGAATATGCCGGAATTTCGGCCCTCCGCCCTGCTGTTTAAATGCGACCGTTTACGTTCTATAACTACTATGAACTTAAAATATCTATCTATCTATCTATCTATCTATCTATCTATCTATCTATCTATCTATCTATCTATCTATCTATCTATCTATCTATCTATCTATCTATCTATCTATCTATCTATCTATCCATCTATCCATCTATCCATCCATCCAAAAATCCAGAAATTTGCCTCAGTGGGATTTACATTCCATACAGTATGACACCCTCTATCTATCTATCTATCTATCTATCTATCTATCTATCTATCTATCTATCTATCTATCTATCTATCTATCTATCTATCTATCTATCTATCTATCTATCTATCTATCTATCTATCTATCGATCGGTGTAAAAGTTACTAAGAAAGTACATTCACTAAAACACACAATCTCTGTGTAAAAGGGGTTATTGGATTTACATTTTGAAAGGTGCAGTCAGTGATTCTGGAGAACGCCTGTTTTGTCTAAATCACTTTTTTGTCTGAATCAGTGAAAATCTCCTCACGGTCTGTCTATCTGTCTGTCTCTGTCTGTCTGTCTGTCTGGAACATATTGTAGAAATTGTATGTGTGTGTGTCTGTCTGTCTGTCTCTCTCCCTGTTTGTCTGTCTGGAACATATTGTAGAAATTGTATGTGTGTGTCTGTCTGTCTCTCTGTCTGTCTGTCTGTCTCTGTCTGTCTGTCTCTCTGTCTGTCTGTCTGTCTCTCTGTCTGTCTGTCTGTCTGTCTGTAACATATTCTAGAAAATTTAACAACAAACCATCTTTCACTCCTTGTCCCTTTTGGCAGCGTTTGCCGGTGAAGAAAAAGAGAAAGTCTAAGAAGAAACTTTCGGGCGACGATTCCAGCGCCGGCAGCAAGAAGAAGAGTAAGAGCCGCAGCAAAACCAAACCGACGGCGAGTCCCAAGAAATCCAAACCGGGTAGCAAGTCCAAAGCCATCGTCATGGAGACCAGCAGTGATGATGATGAGGAGGAGGAGGAAGAGGGGGCGGCGGCCAAGGCTTCAGCAGAGAAAGACGACAAAGGCTCGGACGCAGAGGAGAAACCAGCAGAGAAAGAGCAAGACAGCAACAGGTGGGAGGGGAATAGGGGGGGTGACATTTATTTATTCATTCATTCATTCATTCATAATTTGCAAACATTTATTTATACATTTTACTACTGTTTCTTTCATAATTTTTCCGAAATAGATTTATACTTTTTTTTTTTTTTTTTTTTCTAATGGATTTAATTTAAAAAATTATTGAACCAGCAGAGAAAGACCAAGACAGCAACAGGTGGGATAATTTTTTATCGACTCATAATTTGCAGAAATTGATTTATACATTTTTATTTTATTTTTTTATTGATTAAAAAGAATAATTGATTGACTAATAGGAGAAAGCCAAGACAGCAACAGGTGGGAGGGGAATGGGGATTATTTTTTATTGTTACTTAATTGTTTTTCATCATTTAAAAACATTTATTCATACATTTTACTGCTTTTTTTTTCTTTTCTTTTTTTATTGATTGATCATTTTCTTTACTTAACGATTCTATTATCCTGACAGATGACAAAACTGAACTATTGTTTGATAGAGAGACATAATTGTAATATTGGTTAATTATTTTAACCGCTACACCACGAGCACCCACATAAGTGTAACAATAAGCATTAATACTAAGTATCCTAAAGGCTTAAACTTCTCTCTTAACAGTAAGTCAGAGGATTCTTCAGACCAAGACGAAGAAGAAGAAGAGGAGGAGGAGGAGGAAGATGAAGAGGTAAGGTTTACCTGACTGAGCACAACAAATATATATATATATTTATTTTAGGGCTGTCAAGCGATTAAATTTTTTTTATCTAATTAATTACAGGCTCTGTGATTAATTAATCTAAATTAATCGCATACTTTTATGACACTTTTATGCCTGTTTATAAACAACTGTAGGCCGATAGGCTACCGTTCCTCTCTCTGTCTCTCTCGTAACTTCTGTCTCCTCCCCTCAGACAGGTTTCTACATGAAATATATTTAGGAACTACAAGCGCCGAAAAAAAAACAAGCAGGCTAAATGACGCACACACACGCTCGCTCACAAAGGAGGAAAAAAGACAGGCATATCTCGGAAGAGTGAGAGGGGGCGGGTGTCAGTTTTTATGAGACGATCGCAGCTAGCAAACAAAAGTGAGACACGAGGAAGATTGAAAGATACTGTTTTGAACCTACATTGTTAATTAGGCACGCACTAAATCAATAATGCACAGACACTGCGGAGAATAACATAAGACGTATTCCTACCTTCAGGCTTATTTGCCCGGAGCAGCCCATAACACATCCATAGAGCCCTCGGCCCCTTTCCCCTGCTTCTTTCTTTACTCTTTAATCCCGTGCGGGCCGTGTCCGCAAACTACAGGTGCAGCTCCGCCATCATCTCACCTCTTTTGCACCGGGTCAAAGGGCACTATTATAGAAGTGCGATTAATCTGCGTTAATTTTTTTAATCGCGTTAATTTTTCTGAGATTAATTAATTGAAATTAACGAGTTACTTTGACAGCCCTAATATATTTATACATCGCTGGAAAAAATCAAGAGAGCACTCCAAATGTTCAGTGTCTCTCGTTTGACTCTTTAGAGGCATATGTTTGAGTAGAATGAACACTTTGGTTTTATTCTACAAACTACTGACAACATTTCTACCAAATTCCCCCCAAAAAATATTGCAATTTTAAGCATTTCTTTAAAGTAATGTAGAGATTCCAGACTGGTCTCTTATTAAAAAAAAAAAATTCAGAGCTTTCCATACATGTAATATATGTTTTATTTACTTTTTTAATGCCCGAACGTGTTGTGTCAGTCTCCTAAGTCTCAGTCGGGCAGAGGGAAGTCGGCGCCGGTGAAGAGAGCGAGAACGCCGGCCAAGAAGAAGACGAGTCCTCCTAAGAAACGCGCCAAGAAGAACGTCTCTGAAGAGTCTGAGTCTGACCGCGACAGTGAAGCAGAGGAGAAGGTGACAAATATTTATCTATCTGTCTATCTATCCATCCATCTATCCGTCTATCTATCCGTCTATCTATCTATCTATCTATCTATCTATCTATCTATCTATCTATCTATCTATCTATCTATCTATCTATCTATCTATCTATCTATCTATCTATCTATCTATCTATCTATCTATCTATCTATCCATCCATCTATTTATATATCTGTCTGTCTGTCTGTCTGTCTGTCTGTCTGTCTGTCCGTCCGTCCGTCCATCCATCTATCTATCTATCTATCTATCTATCTATCTATCTATCTATCTATCTATCTATCTATCTATCTATCTATCTATCTATCTATCTATCTATCTATCTATCTATCTATCTATCTATCTATCTATCTATCTATCTATCTATCTATCTATCTATCTATCTATCTATCTATCTATCTATCTATCTATCTATCTATCTATCTATCTATCTATCTATCTATCTATCTATCTATCTATCTATCTATCTATCTATCTATCTATCTATCTATCTATCTATCTATCTATCTATCTATCTATCTATCTATCTATCTATCTATCTATCTATCTATCTATCTATCTATCTATCTATCTATCTATCTATCTATCTATCTATCTATCTATCTATCTATCTATCTATCTATCTATCTATCTATCTATCTTGTTGCTTTTAAAGAGTTCATTTTTGGATTAAAAGAATCATAATGTTTTTGAAAGAAAACAAAAGACAAAATAAAACAAACATCTAACATGGCGTACTCTACCTAACAGGTTTATAAGGACATCTAACATGGCGTACTCTACCTAACAGGTTTATAAGGACATCTAACATGGCGTACTCTACCTAACAGGTTGATAAGGACATCTAACATGGCGTACTCTACCTAACAGGTTTATAAGGACATCTAACATGGCGTACTCTACCTAACAGGTTGATAAGGACATCTAACATGGCGTAGTCTACCTAACAGGTTGATAAGGACATCTAACATGGCGTACTCTACCTAACAGGTTTATAAGGACATCTAACATGGCGTACTCTACCTAACAGGTTGATAAGGACATCTAACATGGCGTACTCTACCTAACAGGTTGATAAGGACATCTAACATGGCGTAGTCTACCTAACAGGTTGATAAGGACATCTAACATGGCGTACTCTACCTAACAGGTTGATAAGGACATCTAACATGGCGTACTCTACCTAACAGGTTGATAAGGACATCTAACATGGCGTAGTCTACCTAACAGGTTGATAAGGACATCTAACATGGCGTACTCTACCTAACAGGTTGATAAGGACATCTAACATGGCGTACTCTACCTAACAGGTTGATAAGGACATCTAACATGGCGTAGTCTACCTAACAGGTTGATAAGGACATCTAACATGGCGTAGTCTACCTAACAGGTTGATAAGGACATCTAACATGGCGTACTCTACCTAACAGGTTGATAAGGACATCTAACATGGCGTACTCTACCTAACAGGTTGATAAGGACATCTAACATGGCGTACTCTACCTAACAGGTTGATAAGGACATCTAACATGGCGTAGTCTACCTAACAGGTTGATAAGGACATCTAACATGGCGTACTCTACCTAACAGGTTGATAAGGACATCTAACATGGCGTACTTTGTCTAAACTACCTAACAGGTTGATAAGGACATCTAACATGGCGTACTCTACCTAACAGGTTGATAAGGACATCTAACATGGCGTACTCTACCTAACAGGTTGATAAGGACATCTAACATGGCGTAGTCTACCTAACAGGTTGATAAGGACATCTAACATGGCGTACTCTACCTAACAGGTTGATAAGGACATCTAACATGGCGTACTCTACCTAACAGGTTGATAAGGACATCTAACATGGCGTACTCTACCTAACAGGTTGATAAGGACATCTAACATGGCGTACTTATAACAGGTTGATAAGGACATCTAACATGGCGTAGTCTACCTAACAGGTTGATAAGGACATCTAACATGGCGTACTCTACCTAACAGGTTGATAAGGACATCTAACATGGCGTAGTCTACCTAACAGGTTGATAAGGACATCTAACATGGCGTACTCTACCTAACAGGTTGATAAGGACATCTAACATGGCGTACTCTACCTAACAGGTTGATAAGGACATCTAACATGGCGTAGTCTACCTAACAGGTTGATAAGGACATCTAACATGGCGTACTCTACCTAACAGGTTGATAAGGACATCTAACATGGCGTACTCTACCTAACAGGTTGATAAGGACATCTAACATGGCGTACTCTACCTAACAGGTTGATAAGGACATCTAACATGGCGTACTCTACCTAACAGGTTGATAAGGACATCTAACATGGCGTACTCTACCTAACAGGTTGATAAGGACATCTAACATGGCGTACTCTACCTAACAGGTTTATAAGGACATCTAACATGGCGTACTCTACCTAACAGGTTGATAAGGACATCTAACATGGCGTACTCTACCTAACAGGTTGATAAGGACATCTAACATGGCGTAGTCTACCTAACAGGTTTATAAGGACATCTAACATGGCGTAGTCTACCTAACAGGTTTATAAGGACATCTAACATGGCGTACTCTACCTAACAGGTTGATAAGGACATCTAACATGGCGTACTCTACCTAACAGGTTGATAAGGACATCTAACATGGCGTACTCTACCTAACAGGTTTATAAGGACATCTAACATGGCGTACCCTAACAGGTTTATAAGGACTCTAACATGGCGTACTCTACCTAACAGGTTGATAAGGACATCTAACATGGCGTAGTCTACCTAACAGGTTGATAAGGACATCTAACATGGCGTACTCTACCTAACAGGTTGATAAGGACATCTAACATGGCGTACTCTACCTAACAGGTTTATAAGGACATCTAACATGGCGTAGTCTACCTAACAGGTTTATAAGGACATCTAACATGGCGTACTCTACCTAACAGGTTTATAAGGACATCTAACATGGCGTACTCTACCTAACAGGTTTATAAGGACATCTAACATGGCGTAGTCTACCTAACAGGTTTATAAGGACATCTAACATGGCGTACTCTACCTAACAGGTTTATAAGGACATCTAACATGGCGTACTCTACCTAACAGGTTTATAAGGACATCTAACATGGCGTACTCTACCTAACAGGTTGATAAGGACATCTAACATGGCGTACTCTACCTAACAGGTTGATAAGGACATCTAACATGGCGTACTCTACCTAACAGGTTTATAAGGACATCTAACATGGCGTAGTCTACCTAACAGGTTGATAAGGACATCTAACATGGCGTACTCTACCTAACAGGTTGATAAGGACATCTAACATGGCGTACTCTACCTAACAGGTTGATAAGGACATCTAACATGGCGTACTCTACCTAACAGGTTTATAAGGACATCTAACATGGCGTACTCTACCTAACAGGTTGATAAGGACATCTAACATGGCGTACTCTACCTAACAGGTTTATAAGGACATCTAACATGGCGTAGTCTACCTAACAGGTTGATAAGGACATCTAACATGGCGTACTCTACCTAACAGGTTGATAAGGACATCTAACATGGCGTACTCTACCTAACAGGTTTATAAGGACATCTAACATGGCGTAGTCTACCTAACAGGTTGATAAGGACATCTAACATGGCGTACTCTACCTAACAGGTTGATAAGGACATCTAACATGGCGTACTCTACCTAACAGGTTGATAAGGACATCTAACATGGCGTACTCTACCTAACAGGTTTATAAGGACATCTAACATGGCGTAGTCTACCTAACAGGTTTATAAGGACATCTAACATGGCGTAGTCTACCTAACAGGTTTATAAGGACATCTAACATGGCGTACTCTACCTAACAGGTTTATAAGGACATCTAACATGGCGTACTCTACCTAACAGGTTTATAAGGACATCTAACATGGCGTACTCTACCTAACAGGTTTATAAGGACATCTAACATGGCGTACTCTCTACCTAACAGGTTTATAAGGACATCTAACATGGCGTAGTCTACCTAACAGGTTGATAAGGACATCTAACATGGCGTACTCTACCTAACAGGTTGATAAGGACAT
>CM049401.1:34425071-34432571 GCA_026929865.2 Hyperoplus lanceolatus
ACTTACTAGCAAAACGTTGTATTCTTAAAGTTTCATCGACACACATCTGCAAAATAATGTTACTGTCGCTTGTCAATCTATCAACATGTTTTTATAGCACCCCTTCCCTTTGGGGAGAATTTACAGCAGCTACGGTGGCCTTCAAGGACAAAAAGCTATAGTTACTAAAGATGGCATCATCCACCACTGCCTCAAGTCTTTCCACAATATCAAGTGATGAGGTGAAGATGTATTTAGTTATTTATTCTGTAGTACTTCTTCTTCTTCTTGGTCTTCCAACAGGTGCATTTCCCCCAGGACGCCCACTATATATAAAAATGTGTAAGGCCTTTAAGTTTGTCCATTCTGTGCTACTGTAGAAACATGCCCCATCATTCATTTTCAGGTAAGGGTTACAATTTATACACTGTCTATTCTGAAGGAAAAAATTACAATAAATGCTACACACTGCAGCTTTAGCATGAAATCGTCTCATCTGGGGCCCTGACATCGGCAGTGTTCGGAAAGCTATACTAACGTCCTACTCGTACTCATTTTGACTTAAATTTGAGTATGTGACGGTTGGGTATGCGAGTTTGGGTATGCGAGAAATTCCCGGATGAGTACTAACTTCCGGGAAGATTTTGGGTATGGATCGATTGGATACTTTTTCTACTCAACCGCCCCACAATGCATCGCGTCTATTCACACAAGGAAGGTTTTTTTTTTTTAATTCTTTATTTACAATTCTGCATTTCCTGCACAACACAGGACTGTATGTAAAAATCTAGTTCTATATCTAACCTGTGGAGGGCGGCAATACGCTAAACAGCGTCTAAATGGCCGGAATCTTATAAGAAGAAGAAGAAATTCTTCATGGCTTGAGTATACTTCAACTGAGAACGTTTCGACGCACCTCGCATACACAATCGATCTTTGAGTAGACAGTATGCAGTATATAGATGTCGAGTGTGTAGGACGTTAGTATGGCTTTCCAAACACAGCCCCTCACTGCAACTTTTTATTTAAAAGAAAAGGGATAAACAGCTCTGCACAGCACTTTATTCAGGCCACTACAGGTCAGGACAAATAGACAAGCACTGCTGGTCCCATCCCCAGTTTAACACAACCACAGATAGACCTGTGATGACACAAAAATGAGCTTTAGTTAAAGGGGCACTGTGTAACATCTTTAGTAATTTATTAGCTAAAATCCAATATCCTCATTCATAAATATGTCCTCATTGGTGTAAAATCACCTCTGCCAATAATCTGAATTATCCTCCTGAGCAGGAGAATTACAAATATTAATATTACATTTTGTACATTGAGCAGGCAGGTCTCATGGAGGCATACATGTTTTTGGAGTGTCATCAGGTGCATTGTTTAGAATTTAGAATTGTTCTTGTCCTTGAAGGCCACTGTAGCTTCTGTTATTATTCTAAAGGGGTGGGGTCACCCAGGGAGCGTTGCATTCTAGAACTTTCTTGATGATGTCATATTACACACTGCCCCTTTTAATAATTCTTCTGTAAAATGAAATAAACAGTTGATTCTAAAACAGAACTCTCCACGTGTAATATCACTATATAAAAATAGCATTTACAAACATTAAGACACATCCACATCTGGAGCCTTCAGTCCACGAATCTTCACAAATTCAAGAAAATATTTTCTCACATTTTAATCACTTTTTGGTCAAAATCAGTGAACATCTCCTCATGATCTGCTACCTGTCTGTACTCTGTGTGTGTGTGTGTGTGTGTGCTGAAAAAAAAATCCAGTGTTAATTCACAGCCTAGGCTCTGTAAACGGGCATGTAGACAAGGGTATGTAAATAACTAGGGACCTGTTTACAGAGCCTAAACTGTGTATTAATTTAACACCTGATTTTTCTTTCAGCTCACACACAGTACAGACAGGTAGCGGATCATGAGGAGATAGTCACTCAGTACAGACAGGTAGTGGATCATGAGGAGACAGACACACAGTACAGACAGGTAGTGGATCATGAGGAGACAGACACACAGTACAGACAGGTAGTGGATCATGAGGAGATATTCACTCAGTACAGACAGGTAGTGGATCATGAGGAGATATACACACAGTACAGACAGGTAGCGGATCATGAGGAGATATTCACTGATTTTGACCAAAAAGTGATTTTGACAACAAGCGTTCTCCAGAATCACTGACTGCACCTTTAAACCACAGTTAACTTGTACCAAGAGTTTGTAACCGCAAAGGGGGGCTTCTCTCGCGTTTAAACTTTATTTTATTGCAATTTTTGATTTGAAACAATGTTGAAACTGTTGTGTGTACTGTGAACATTTCTAAGGATTTTTTTTTTTTTGTGATTATCTAAGTTTATCCCTGCGTTCCAAATCACATACTCTTTCTTTTTTACTACACTACATACTAAAGTACAGAAGAGTTTTAGTCTTTTTACTACACTACATACTAAAGTACAGAAGTGTTTTAGTCTTTTTACTACACTACATACTAAAGTACAGAAGAGTTTTAGGGCCACAGACAGGAGAGAGAAAAAATCAGATAAGGAAGATTTTTTTTTCATTATGTCGAGAAATGTCAAGAATAAAGACAAATACTCCAAAATACTATTGAAGTTAGTGGGGCATCTATATATTTTCAGCATACTACAATTGACGTGCATGTATTGGGGACATCCTAAATCTTTTTTTTGGGCATACTAAATAGTAGGGAAGCATGGGGATTTGGAACGCAGGGTCAGTTTCAGTTTATTGTGGCGTTGTCTTGCACTACAAGTCATACTGTACATCGTGGCTGATAAACACATATTTTTACACAACAACAATACAGCGCAAAATAAAAGAAATCTCATACTGTAGAAGCTACATGAGGCAGAGAATTAAACTCTCCACTCCTTAATGTCTCTCTGTAAAAACTAAATGCCTCTGTCACACTTGCAACAATAGACACAAAATCTGGAACACACAGAAACATAAAGGTTGCATTCTGAATCGCATACTTTCTACTATATAGTATGGTAGAAAAAAGATTTAGGATGTCCCGATTCTTGTGGCCAGATTTAGGATGGTTAGAAGTACCCGGATGTCCTACTTCATGCGGCCAAGATTGTTAGTGTTGAAAACAGCATCCTATTTGGGGCGATTCTGACCCACAATCCAGTGCGCACGTGAAGTGACGTCACATCGACGAAGCCTCCATATGAAAACAAACGGGGATGCGACGGATATAAAAGCAAGAGGCAAGATCAAGGCGCCATGTTATGATGAAATAAGAGAGTAAAAGTATGTCCCAATAGTATGCCTACTGCATCCTAACTAGATTCTTTTTATCGTCGGATGTAGTATGTAGAATAGAAAAAAGAAAGAGGATGCGATTCGGAACGCAACCAAAGAGTGTGTTCATTTTTTCAGTCTTTGCGGTTTTCGTATCTGCCATTTAAATCCATGTTCCCAACTCTTCTTCAATCCTTGTTCTGAAAGTGTGAAAATGTCCTCCTCCGTTTTCCTCTCTGTACATGTGTTGTTGTTTTTTTTAAAGTCGCTACGAGGAACTTTTAAATATTTCTGAAACAGGATAAGTTTTCCTCTGATGATCATAAATTACATGTAACAGCAAACGAGACCATCAGTGTAAAAGAATGCTATTTTTATATAGTTTTTCTTAATGCCTTTGTCATGGGGTATACGCTCACCCAGGAACAACAGCTGGCGTGGTAAAAACACTACCGCTTTTGTCCAAAGGGGGCGCTGGAATTAACACAAACTTGAAGTTCCTCGTAGCTACTTTAAGATGTATTTATGCAGGTAATCTCTTAAGACAGGTCCCTCATTTTCAAGACCTGTTCATTCCCACGGTGCCATTCATACACACACACACACACACACACACACACACACACAATAACCCACCGATAGCAGCAGCCACCACATAGGGTGAAAGCTAACTTTTTGGGAGACATTTAGGGTTCAGTGTCTCTTTGCCCAGGGACTCTTGGACATGTGGCGGGGAGACGGAGGATCGAACCACCGACCCTGTAACCCAGTGGACGACCGAACCGCCCTACCCACTTCACCACAGACGCTTTGCTCGGGGTTTTAATTTCTTTCTGTCTCCCTTCCGGTTGCATGGTGAGAATGTACCAGTGCATTTTGTTCAGAAGCAACCAAACGAGCAGTAGATGAAGGGGGGGGGGGGGGGCTCATGGTGTAGTGGTTAGACCCCCCCCCCCCCCCCCCATAGAGTCTCAGTCCTCTTCACAGCAGACCCGGGTTAGAATCCAGCCTGGGTCGTTCTCTGCATGTCATTCCCCTCTCTGCCCCATTTCATCTGTCTCTCAAACACTGTCCAATAAAGCATAAAAAAAAATGCCACCAAAAAATAATCCTTAAAAAAAAAAAAAAAAAAAAAAAAGCAAGTCAGGTGGTGTCCGTGCTGCGTTTTCATTGGCTGTCGCTCTCCCCCAGTAGCCAATAGGTGGTCATCTTTCCTTTTCCCTTCACGTCGATTTCGCCTCTGAGCTCGAGCTGGAAGCAGTTGAATTCAAGCAGGACGTCCCGAGTTGCTGCAGACACATGGATCTTCAGCGCTGCAAAACACACAGACACACACACACACAGACAGACAGACAGACGCACGTAGGTAAAGGGGCATCTATTATTGTTAGAATATCAGAGAAAAGTAATTTTTTTCCACCGTGGATTCAGCTTTTCACCTGAAAGAGGAGCAGGTCAAAAGATAAACTTAACAACATCACTAAACTAAACGCTCCTGTGTGATTGTTGGGACGCGGTTTATTCCCCACATTATGTTGACCTCTAGATGTTGCCAGTATTTATTTGATCCTAAAAAGTCATTAAAGGTGCAGTGTGTAATATGACATCATCAAGAAAGTTCTACAAAGTTCTAGAATGCAACGCTCCCTGGGTAACCCCAACCCTTTAGAATAATAACAGAAGCTACAGTGGCCTTCAAGGACAAGAACAATTCTACATTTTAAACAATGCACCTGATGACATTCCAACTATGACACTTTCAAGATGGCGGCACTAACCCTTGGTCCGAAATATGCAGAAATATGGAGATATATGAGACCCTTTCTAAGGGAAAAAAAATAATTCAAAACTTTTTTTTCAGCTATTATGCACTAAATTAAATGTACTTATGGATATTATAATTACTTTCTACAAAATCTGCTAGGAATTGAAACCCAAAATTCTACACACTGCAGGTTTATATATAAAAAAAAATATATAAGAAATGGACACTATGTCATTTTAGAAAAAATTAAGCCGCAACTAGTAAAAGCAAAAAGCTCAACATTTAAAATGACAATGTTTAACTATTTTTAATAAGAAATAACCGTGTTTTTGAGGCTTTTTATAGAGTTAAAATCTCGTGTGTGTGTGTGTGTGTGTGTGTGTGTGTGTGTGTGTGTGTGTGTGTGTGTGTGTGTGTGTGTGGTGTTTTGTCCTCCAAACGGAGTCTTGGAGGCAGCTAGGTTTGGGTTAGGAGTCACTGAGTACTATTTTATCAGTCTCAAAATTGTTCTTCCTCTTCACTCACTGGAATGTATTTGTCTCTTTTTTTTCTCATTTCTGTGCTTTCTTCTTGTGTTTTACTTACATACATTTTTCACTGCTGCCATTTTGACCAGGCCTTGTTTGGAAAAGGGGTAATTTGACCTCAAGTAATATGGCCTGGTAAAATAAAAGTAAAGGTTGCATTCTGAATCGCATACTTTCTACTATGTAGTATGGTAGAAAAAAGATTTAAGATGTCCCGATTCCTGTGGCCAGATTTAGGATGGTTAGAAGTACCCGGATGTCCTACTTCATGCGACCAAGATTGTTAGTGTTGAAAACTGCATCCTATTTGGGCGATTCTGACCCACAATCCAGTGCGCACGTGAAGTGACGTCACATCGACGAAGCCTCCATATGAAAACAAACGGGGGTGTGACGGATATAAAAGCAAGAGGCAAGATCAAGGCGCAATGTTATGATGAAATAAGAGAGTAAAGTATGTCCCAATAGTATGCCTACTGCATCCTAACTAGATTATTTTTATCGTCGGATGTAGTATGTAGAATAGAGAAAAGAAAGAGGAGGAGATTCGGAACGCAACTTAAATAAAAATAAATGAAAAGGGTAATAGTAAAGGTTAGGGTTAGCTGTTGGGAGGACAAAACACCATCGAGTGATTTCAAATTTAAATCTCGTGTGTGTGTGGGGGTGTGTGTGTGTGTGTTCAAACCTTCTCCGCTTGATTCCATTCGTGACGACGTGTTGACTGTGTCACCGAACAGACAGTAACGAGGCATCTTCAGACCCACCACGCCAGCACACACCGGACCTGCACACACACACACACACACACACACACACACAGACATAAATAAACATACACACGTACGCACACACACACACACGCACAAACGCAAACAAATACACGCACCCAGGCACGCACACACACACACAAACATACACAAACACACACATGCACAAACGCAAACAAACACGCACACACACACACACAAAAACGTACGCACAAACGCAAACACTGAAAGTTCCTTGGAGCACCTTTAATTAAACTTTAAAGAGTAACTTGACTAATAAAGTCACTAAACGCACACGCCCACCCTCCCACTCTCTCACTCACTCACCCACTCACTCACCCACCCACTCTCTCACTCACTCACCCACCCACTCTCTCACTCACTCACTCACTCACCCACTCACTCACCCACCCACTCTCTCACTCACTCACCCACCCACTCACTCACTCACACTCTCTCACTCACTCACTCACACACCCACCCACTCTCTCACTCACTCACTCACTCACTCACTCACTCACTCACTCACTCACTCACTCACTCACTCACTCACACACACACTCACTCACACACACTCACTCACTCACTCACACACTCTCTCACACACCCCCCCCCCCCTCTCACTCACTCACTCACCCACTCACTCACTCACACACTCACTCACACACACTCACTCACTCACTCACACACTCTCTCACTCACTCACACACTCACTCACACACACTCTCTCACTCACTCACACACTCACTCACACACCCACCCACTCTCTCACTCACTCACTCACTCACTCACTCACTCACCCACCCACCCACCCACTCACTCACTCACTCACACACACCTACACGCACACACTCCCCCCCACACACACACACACACTGACCCACACTCCCCCCACCCACCCACACACTCATTCTCTCACTCACTCACACACTCCCCCACACACACACACACACACTCACCACTGTGTATCCCTATGCGGAGCTTGAGTTGCTGCTCTGCGCGGTGTGTGATCCTGAACGACCTCACAGCCTCCAGCAGAGCGAGGGACATGCGGGCGATCTCTCTCCCGTGGAACTGACCATTCCTCACAGGCAGACCTGAGACCACCATGTAGGCATCTCCTATCGTCTCCACCTGGGGGAGCCAGAGAGACGGAGAGAGACACACAGTGACAG
>CM049401.1:34450071-34452571 GCA_026929865.2 Hyperoplus lanceolatus
ATACAGACAAAAAGACAGAATAAGTAGACACACACAATACACACACAATACACACACAACCCCCACCCCCTCCCTCACACAATACACACACAACCCCCACCCCCTCCCCCCCCCCCCCTCCCTCACAAACAGACAAGAAATTAATTAAAATTAAAATTAAATAAGCAAATAAGACAAAATGATTAAGAAAATAAGCTATAAATACACACAAACAAAAAAAAAAAAAAAAATGGGGCAAACCTATTTTTAATTTATTTTTAATTTTTCAAGCTTTATTAGATAGTACGGAGTTGAAATGGGGAGACAGAGACCCTGAATTCCAATACCCATGTTATATCTACTATTTAGTATGGGTAGAAAAAAAAGATTTAGGATGTCCCGATTCTTGTGGCCAGATTTAGGATGGTTAGAAGTACCCGGATGTCCTACTTCATGCGGCCAAGATTTTTAGTGTTGAAATCAGCATCCTATTTGGGCGATTCTGACCCACAATCCAGTGCGCACCTGAAGTGACGTCACATCGACGGAGCCTCCTTATGAAAACAAACTAGATAAGTAAAAGTATGTCCCAGTTGTAGCATACTGCATCCTAACTAGATTATTTTTATGATCAGATGTAGTATGTAGAATAGAAAAAAGAAAGAGTATGCGATTCGGAATACAGGGTGAGAGAGGGGGGATGACCTGCAATAAAGGTCCACGGGTCAGATTTGAACCAGCGACCAACTGCAATGAAGGCCGGAGCCGATATGGTACACGCTCTATCCACTACGCCACCGGAGCGCCCCAATAACATGAATCTTTAAAGGTCAACCATGCCACGTTCAAAGCCACTTTAAGGGGTAGTTCGGAGTTTTGACCATGGGACCTTATTTAAAATGTACCCAGTGTGTTGGGAATAGTAAAAAGAAAGAGTGTGAAAGTGTGGAACGCAGAGAAAGTGTGCAGGATTCAAATTGTACAGGTTATTCTTCTGAATGTACACACACACACACACACACACTCACTCACTCACAAACACACACACACACACACACACTCACTCACTCACTCACAAACACAAACACCCCCCCCACACACACATACACACACACACACCCCCCCTCCCCCCCCCCACCCCCCCCCCTCCCCCACACCCACACTGACTTGCGAGGCAGACGGGGTTGTCGTTCTTAAAGCCACAGTATGGGACGTCCGGGGGACACACTCCCCCCAGCCACTGCACCGCCACCCCGGGGACGAGCGTCAGCTGCTCCTCCGAACTGTTGTACACCAACACTATCTGGAAACCACAAGCATTAGAACACCTGTGTGTGTGTGTGTGTGTGTGTGTGTGTGTCTGTCTGTCTGTCTGTCTGTCTGTCTGTCTGTCTGTCTGTCTGTCTCTCTCTCTGCCTGTCTCTCTCTCTGCCTGTCTGTCTGTCTGTCTGTCTGTCTGTCTGTCTGTCTGTCTGTCTGTCTGTCTGTCTGTCTGTCTGTCTGTCTGCCTGTCTCTCTCTGCCTGTCTCTCTGCCTGTCTGTCTGTCTGTCTGCCTGTCTGTCTGTCTGTCTCTTTGTCTGTCTGTCTGTCTGTCTGTCTCTTTGTCTGTCTGTCTCTTTGTCTGCCTGTCTGTCTGTCTGCCTGTCTGCCTGTCTCTCTCTGCCTGTCTCTCTGCCTGTCTGTCTGTCTGTCTGTCTGTCTGTCTGTCTGTCTGTCTGCCTGTCTGCCTGTCTGCCTGTCTCTCTGTGCCTGTCTGCCTGCCTGTCTCTCTCTGCCTGTCTCTCTGCCTGTCTGTCTGTCTGTCTGTCTCTCTCCCTCCCTGTCTGTCTGTCTGCCTGCCTGCCTGCCTGTCTGTCTGTCTTCCTGTCTGTCTGTCTTACCTGGAAGGTGCTGGTGTTAGTATCCGTCATGTCCCACAGAGCAAAGTTAGTCTCTCTGTCTCCGGTCTCGTCCAGGTGAAGCATTCCAGTCACACCTGGGAATCAAAATGGCCACCAAATATTAAATCTTTAAAGGGGGAGTGTGATGGAAGTTCTGTTAAGGTCGGAGGTCAACTCAGGTGGAAGAATATTTCAGGAGACTTGGATGAATTATGAAGCGATATTTATTACAGGCTTGGCCAAGGAGAACCGGACTGCAACTCTCGTGACTTGCACTTCAATTCCCCCAGACACATGTTTAGAGCTGTGTTTTAACCTGGTGCTGTGTGAGTGTGTGTGTGTGTGTGTGTGTGTGTGTGTGTGTGTGTGTGTGTGTGTGTGTGTGTGTGTGTGTGTGTGTGTGTTAACCTCGCGCTATCTCTATCACCTCCCCGGCTCGGGCACCAAGCGGACCAATGTTTTGGTTCAGAGCTGAACACAGTGAACCATAACATTCTGGAGTCTTAGGAGATGAGACTTTATCTATACAACTGACCTGAGTGTCTCCTAACAGGCTCCAAGGCTGACCTAGAGTCTGACAGACAGACACACAAGACAGGCATATATGATCTATTAATCTTTACCATTAATATTACAACTA
>CM049401.1:34467571-34470071 GCA_026929865.2 Hyperoplus lanceolatus
GATCTGTTTGTAGTAGGCTCTGTCTTGAGTTTGAACACACAGAGCCATGTCCCCAAACTGACTGGAAATATAACTATATAGGAAATGAACTGTGAAACTGCCGCCTCCCTCCGTTAGTTTCTGTTTTCACCCGAGTAAGGTACAATCAACTCCGACGCATGGACAGCGTTCAATTAAAACCTCTCATTTTATCATCAAAAAGGCTTTGATGTAAAAGAAGTCCAAACACACACAGCGGCAGCAGTGTTGCTTAAAGAGGACCTATGATACTTTTATGACCTATAAACGTTGTTATAATGATTTATAGTCATGTTTAACCATACTAGAGTATCAAATAATGACGTACATGCATTTAGACGTATTCCCTGCTGACCGTCTGGGGTGGCTATGCAGAGCACTAAACACTAGGGCAGCCGGTCGAGCCCAACTTGTTCAAATTTCCGGGTAGTTTCTGTCACGCTCGGGTCGTTTCTGTCATGTTTCCATGTATGGTAGTGCTGCTGCTCAGGCAAGCTCCGGCTGCATGCCCCCACCTTCCTGAAAATCTCCCGCTGCTGGAAGGAAGGTAACCAATCACAACGGAGTGGGGTTTGCAGCAGGGGGGGGAGGGGCGGAGAAGCTCAAACTAGTGTGTAGAGAGAGACTGCTGTGCTCGCTAGGGTGAGAGGAAGAGTGTCCCAAAAATCTACATGGTTTTTTGTGATGTGATTGGTGTCAGGTTGCTCTATAGCAGTTTTTAACAAAAAATGAAGACCAGAAAAGTAGTATGATAGGAGATCTTTAAAGGAAAGCGCAGTTGCTCACTATTGTCAGAGCCTTAACTGCGTGCTGCTGCTGCTGCCCAGGGGCGACTTTAGCGATCTCGGGGCCCGTTTCAAGACCTAGTGTGGGGCCCCCCACTTATTTTTTTATTTTCTTTATTTTTAATTTTTTATAAATAATGCTCGTGCATGCTCCCCGCAAAAAGAAAAAAGATTGTGGAATCCAGTTGGTTCATAGACAGATCATGAGATAATGGACCCCCGGGCACAGGCTCTTAAAGCCTCCCCCTCCCCCCTATCCAGTCAGGTACACTGATTTTATGTGAGATTATTAGGAATGAAATAGAATATATGTTTTGTATTACAACCATTAAATCTGTGTCTGTATTGCATATTCAAAACTTAATACAATTTGATGAAGAAAAACCACTTAAGCGACGAAGTCCGCTGTAGATTTAGTCAACTAAAATCTGCTTATATTTAGTCGACCAAGACTAGACTAAGACTAAAATGTTTCAGATGACTAGAATAGGACTAAGACTAAATGGTGTGATATTCAAAAGACTAAGACTAAGACTAAATCAGAATATGCTGCCAAAACTAACACTGACACACACACTCCCCCCCCCCACCCACACACACACTCCCCTCCTCCCCCCCACCCACACAGACACTCCCCCCCACCCCCACCCACCCCCCCCCCCACCCACACACACCCACCCACACACACACACACACTGACCGTGGAGGGTGCGGTTCCACATCCTCTTGGTGACCACCGTGCCTGGCGGCCGCCCTCCGGTCTGGGACATGGTTTCATTCAGAGCCTGAGCGTACAGCATCACACCGTCATAGAATCCCCCAGCTATAATGTTCATCTGATAGATAGATAGATAGATAGATAGATAGATAGATAGATAGATAGATAGATAGATAGATAGATAGATAGATAGATAGATAGATAGATAGATAGATAGAGAGATAGAGAGATAGAGAAAGAGAGAGAGGGACATGGTTTCATTCAGAGCCTGAGCGTAAAGCATCACTCCGTCATAGAATCCCCCAGCTATAATGTTCATCTGATAGATAGATAGATAGATAGATAGATAGATAGATAGATAGATAGATAGATAGATAGATAGATAGATAGATAGATAGATAGATAGATAGATAGATAGATAGATAGATAGATAGATAGATAGATAGATAACTTTAGAATAACAAAAGGCAGAGGACAGCGGTAACCATAGTGAAGACAAGGACAGCGGTAACCATAGTGAAGACAAGACAGCGGTAACCATAGTGAAGACAAGACAGCGGTAACCATAGTGAAGACAAGGACAGCGGTAACCATAGTGAAGACAAGACAGCGGTAACCATAGTGAAGACAAGACAGCGGTAACCATAGTGAAGACAAGACAGCGGTAACCATAGTGAAGACAAGACAGCGGTAACCATAGTGAAGACAAGACAGCGGTAACCATAGTGAAGACAAGACAGCGGTAACCATAGTGAAGACAAGGACAGCGGTAACCATAGTGAAGACAAGACAGCGGTAACCATAGTGAAGACAAGGACAGCGGTAACCATAGTGAAGACAAGACAGCGGTAACCATAGTGAAGACAAGACAGCGGTAACCATAGTGAAGACAAGACAGCGGTAACCATAGTGAAGACAAGACAGCGGTAACCATAGTGAAGACAAGACAGCGGTAACCATAGTGAAGACAAGGACAGCG
>CM049401.1:34485071-34495071 GCA_026929865.2 Hyperoplus lanceolatus
TGTTAATTATCTGATTTATGAGACATTTTCTTCTTAAAAACATGCTGAAAATTATTATTTTCTGAACACTAACTTAGGCAACAGTCTCTCTGCCGTTCTCTTTCCATGTATACATCCTGAAAAAGTCATTAAAAGAATACTTCACCCATACAGAACCGGCGTTCTACCATTATAAAATCACTATTATAATATAATGAATGAGGTTTTTCTTCCCTCAGTCTTCCCTTGGCCCAGCTGTCCTGTTAATCCTAACCCTACATTTTCAGGGTTAGACAGTGAGACCATAAAAACACTCTTTCTGCCTTTTCTCAGGCTAGGATGAACCGATTTCTAAAATGTTTGCACATTTATACTACATAGGATCTCAGAGTTCAATACACCTTCATATTTCCACCGGTGAAGTAGGGCTTTAAGGCTGATAGATAAACTTCAAGGCTTTTGCACTCGGCAAAATGACGTCAGAATTTCTCTGAGATAACAACTAAGAAGATAAGTACTTTTCCAGTTCCCTATTTCCTGCGCGACCTTTTGCTTTCTCTACTCCGTGACCCCGTGTGTGAGTGTGTGTGTGTGTGTGTGTGTGTGTGTGTGTGTGTGTGTGTGTGTGTGTGTGTGTGTGTGTGTGTGTGTGTGTGTGTGTGTGTGTGTGTGTGTGTGTGTGTGTGTGAGTGTGTGTGTGTGTGTGTGTGTGTGTGTGTGTGTGTGTGTGTGTGTGTGTGTGTGTGTGTGTGTGTGTGTGTGTGTGTGTGTGTGTGTGTGTGTGTGCGTGTGTGTGTGTAATAATGAATAATACACCCTAAACCACAGATAGCAGCTTAATTCTCTGATGTACTTTTAAATGCCTGGTTTAAAGCCCTACATTATGACTTAGTGAAGACGTCAGGAATAAGGATGATCTACTATGTTCTCAAATTTTTTTTATGATTATTTTCTGTCATTTTCAAGCTTTATTAGACAGTACAGAGCTGAAATGGGGAGACAGAGAGAGAGAGAGAGAGAGAGAGAGAGAGGGGGGATGACCTGCAGTAAAGGTCCACGGGTCAGATTTGAACCAGCAACCACTGCAACAAAGGCCGGAGCCAATATGGTACACGCTCTATCCACTACGCCACCACTACCCTTTTTGGATTAGATTTAAAGGTGTAGTCAGTGATTCTGGAGAACGCTTGTTGTCAAAAATCACTTTTTGTCAAAATCAGTGAATATCTCCTCATGATCCACTACCTGTCTGGTGTTAATTTGGGGCGACCGTGGCTCAGGTGGTTAAGCTGGTTGGCCAATGATCCTAGGGTTGGCGGTTCGATCCCCGCCCTGCCACTTGTGTCATGGTTGTTGTGTCCCTGGACAAGGCACTTCACCCACCTTGCCTCGTGTGAATGTGTATGACTGTTGTGTGTTTGAGGTGGTGGTCGGAGGGGCCGATGGCGCTGAATGGCAGCCACGCTTCCGTCAGTCTGCCCCAGGGCAGCTGTGGCTACTATGGTAGTTTACCACCACCGGTATGACTGTGTGAATGAATGGAACCTGGAACCCTGTGAAGCGCTTAGAGTGCCTAGAAAATTATTATTAATACACAGCCTAGGCTCTGTAAACGGCTATGTTGCTATAGCTACGGTGTGGGCCCTCTTGGTTTAGACATCAGTGTAATATAGTGATTTTGAAAACGTATTGTGTTGTGTGAAATGTTTTGTGTTGTTCTGCTACCTCACACACACACACACACACACGCACGCACGCACACACACGCACGCGCACACACACACGCACACACACCTACACGCACACACACACGCACACGCACACACACACACACACGCACACACACACACACGCACGCGCACACACACACACACACACACACACACAGAAATATTCCTAATAAGAACATAGTGTATATCATGTGCTGGAGACTATCAGGTCTGATTTCTGTCATGTTCTGACTTTTCTTTATTTGGTCATGAACTCTGCAATCAACTTGAAGTGTGTGTGTGTGTGTGTGTGTGTGTGTGTGTGTGTGTGTGTGTGTGTGTGTGTGTGTGTGTGTGTGTGTGTGTGTGTGTGTGTGTGTGTGTGTGTGTGTGTGTGTGTGAGTACTTCTACAACAATCCCACAGTCACAGAATATTATTCATTACACACACACACACACACACACACACACACACACACACACACACACACACACACACACACACACACAGTCCCCCCCCCCCCCCCCCCCCCCCCCCCCCCCCCCCCTCCCCCACACACACACACACACACACACACACACACACACACACACACACACACACACACACACACACACACACACACACCCAGACACTCTGTTAGGTGTTGTGGTCCCAGACTGTGCGATGAGGTCAGTGGTTTGGACAGAGAAAATGAAGTCGCACTATGAGCTCTGACACAACCAGCTACAGACTGCCATAGGACGTTTACAGAACCTAGGCTGTGTATTAAAATACATATATAAAAAGCCAATGTTAATAATAGTGTGTGTGTGTGTGTGTGTGTGTGTGTGTGTGTGTGTGTGTGTGTGTGTGTGTGTGTGTGTGTGTGTGTGTGTTTTGTTTGTAATGCAGTTATTAAAAGTAGCTACGAGGAACTGTCAGTTTGCATCATATCATGTTAACTATTCAACACACACACACACACACACACACACAGATAAAAACACACACACACACACACACACACACACACACAGATAAACACTCTGTCTGTCTGCAGCTGTGATAAACAAAGAGGGCCTGTGTGTTTTCATCCTGGAATTATTCAAAACACAAGTTATTAACGAGGAACTTTTAAATATTTCTGAAACAGTCTCATTTTTCCTCTGATGATCATAAATTACATGTAACAGCAAACGAGGCCATCAGTGCAAAAGGAATGCTATTTTTATATAGTTTTTCTTAATGCCTTTGTCATGGGTATACGCTCACCCAGGAACAACAGCTGGCGTAGTAAAAACACTACTGCTTTAGTCCAAAGGGGGGCGCTAGAATGAACACAAAAGGAAAGTTCCTCGGAGCAGCTTTAACAAATTTTTATAATATTCATGAGCACCAAACTTTGATATCATACATCTATTTTAGACAAGAGGCTTCAAGCTACTTTACAATGTGTGTGTGTGTGTGTGTGTGTGTGTGTGTGTGTGTGTGTGTGTGTGTGTGTGTGTGTGTGTGTGTGTGTGTGTGTGTGTGTGTGTGTGTGTGTGTGTGTGTGTGTGTGTGTGTGTGTGTGTGTGTGTGTGTGTGTGTGTGTGTGTGTGTGTGTGTGTGTGTGCGTGTGTATGTGTCTCAGTCTCTCTGTGTGTTTGTGTGTGTGTGTGTGTGTTTGCACCTGTGTGTGTGTGCATGCGCCTGTGTGTGTGTGCGTGTGTGCGTGTTGATGAGGTCATCCCATCTGAACCCACAGAATGTTTTCAATTTGATATCAGTGTTCTCGGCTCTGAGATTCCTGCACATTAATATTTAACTAATGCCAGATGGACACACACACACACACGCTCTTTCTGTGTGTGTGTGTGTGTGTGTGTGTGTGTGTGTGTGTGTGTGTGTGTGTGTGTGTGTGTGTGTGTGTGTGTGTGTGTGCATTCAGATTAAAACTGTTCAATTTAAATCCTGCACATACTCTTTCTTTTCTCTATTCCACATACTACATCTGACCATAAACAGTATCTAGTTAGTATGCAGTATGCCACAATTGGGACATACTTTAACTTATTTATTCCATCCTAACATGGCTCCTTGAACTTGCCTCTTGCTTATATATCCGTCTCATCGCTGGTTGTTTTCACTGGGAGGCTCAGTCCATGTGATGTAACTTCTGCTGCAGTGGATTGTGGGTCAGAACCTCCATAAAGCTGCTGGTTTCAACACTAAAAAAATCACCACCGGATGTAGTAGGACATCTGGGTATTTTTCAGCATGCTGAATCTGACATCATGTATTAGAACATCCTAAATCTTTTTCTACCAAACTAAACAGAAGAGAGAGAATTTTCCTAATTATATATTCCTACGAGGAACTTTTTAAATATTTCTGAAACAGTCTCAATTTCTCCTCTGATGATCATAAATTACATGTACCAGCAAACGAGACCATCAGTGCAAAGAGAATGCTATTTTTATATAGTTTTTCTTAGCCTCCAACTCAGACCAATCGGTTTACAGCAGGCAGACGGGGAAAGGCTTATTGTTTATGAACGCTACTAAATCACAGCTGAACATTTATTTTCGACCATTTTTTTGCTATAAGCTCATTGAGACACACACACAACTATTGATTTTATAAAGAGATTTTTTTTTACGAGGAACGCACACACACACACGCACACGCACACACGCACACGCACACACACACGCACACACACACATACGCGCGCACACACACACACTGCCTCTCTTTATCTTGTTTTTCTTGGTCTTTTGTCAGCATGTGAAAGAAAACCAGACACACACACACACACTAACACACACCACACACACACACACACACACACACACACACACACACACACACACACACACACACACACACACACACTGCGATGGTTGGATAAATGTACCATTACACCTCCTTCAGCACTCCTTATCTGTCATTAAGCCTCTTCACATGAATTACGGCATGTAACCTTGACAACAGATTTAAAGGTGCAGTCAATAATTGATAGGATTTATATAGCGCTTTATTTCTCTGTGACTCAAAGCTCTTTACAGGGTTCCAGGTTCCATTCATTCAAACACAGTCATACCGGTGGCGAAAGCGTGGCTGCCATTCAGCGCCTACGGCCCCTCAGACCACCACCTCAAACACACAGCAGTCACACCAGGCAAGGTGGGTGAAGTGTCTTGCCCAAGGACACAACAACCATGACACAGGTGGCCGGGCGCGGATCGAACGGCCAACCCTTGGATCATTGGCCGACCCACTCTACCATCTGAGCCACAGTCGCCCCAAACAGTACAGACAGGTAGCGGATCATGAGGAGATATTCACTGATTTTGACCGAAAAGTGATTCAAGCGCAGTGATGCTGGAAAACGCTTGTTGTGATTAAAAATAAAAATCACTTTTCGGTCAAAATCAGTGAATATCTCCTCATGATCCGCTACCTGTCAGTTAAGTTAAGTTATCTTTATTGTCAGTTGTACACGAGGCACATTGAAATTCGTCTTTTCGCATCTCCCCTCTCAAGTTACCACACTCCGGAGGGGGTCAGAGCACAGGGTCAGCCATAGTACAGCGCCCCTGGAGCAGTTTTGGGGTTAAGTGTCTTGCTCAAGGACACAATGGTAGAGATGGTGGGCACCGTAGACGCAATAACAGCCTCTGCTAGTTTCACAACTAACACCCTCCTGTCCGGTGCCGGGGATCGAACCAGCGACCTCATGGTTACTGGTCGGCCACCTTACCTCTAGGCCACCCTACCACCCACTGTCTGTACTGTTTGTGTGTGCGCTGAAAAAAATCAAGTGTTGATAAACAGCCTAGGCTCTGTAAACTGGTGTGTAAACAAAGGAGGCCCACCATAGCAAGCAACATGCTCGTTTACAGAGCCTAGGCTGTGTTGTATATATTGTATTTTTTTTTCACCGCACAGCACAGAACTTGACAAAACTAATTACTTAAAGGTGCTCCGAGGAACTTCCAGTGTGTGTTCATTCTAGCGCCCCCCTTTGGACAAAAGCGGTAGTGTTTTAACCACGCCAGCTGTTGTTCCTGGGTGAGCGTATACCCATGACAAAGGCATTAAGAAAAACTATATAAAAATAGCATTCTTTCTTTGCACTGATGGTCTCGTTTGCTGTTACATGTCATTTATGATCATCAGAGGAAAAAATTAGACTGTTTCAGAAATATTTAAAAAGTTCCTCGTAGCGACTTCTCATATGTGAGATGGAAAACTGGAGTCAAGTCGCCGGCCGGGTCTGAACAACATCATTGAATGAGTCATGGTTGGCATCAAGAAACACACACACAGACAGGCAGGCAGACACACACACACACACACACACACACACACACACACACACAGACAGGCAGGCAGGCAGACACACACACACACACACACACAGACAGGCAGGCACACACACACACACACACACACACACACACACACACACACACACACACTCTCTCTCCCCATTTCAACTCTGTCTTTTAAACTGTCAAAAAAATGTAAATAAATTCTCAGGTATTGGGGGGTTTAGGCCTGTCATCAGGGTCCATCCCCCTCTCTGTCTGTCTGTCTGTCTGTCTGTCTGTCTCTCTGTCTGTCTGTCTGTCTGTCTGTCTGTCTGTCTGTCTGTCTGTCTGTCTGTCTGTCTCTCTGTCTGTCTGTCTGTCTGTCTCTCTGTCTGTCTGTCTGTCTGTCTGTCTGTCTGTCTGTCTGTCTGTCTGTCTGTCTGTCTGTCTGTCTCTCTCTTTTTCTCTCTCTCCATTTCCACTTTGTCTTTTAAACTATAAAATAAAACTTAGTCAAAAATTTAAAATAATCCAAAAATTCTCAGGTGTATATTGAGGGATCTGTCATCACTGCTGCTTTGTAAGGGTCCATCCCCCTCTCTGTCTGTCTGTCTGTCTCTCTGTCTGTCTGTCTGTCTGTCTGTCTGTCTGTCTGTCTCTCTCTCTGTTTGTAAGGGTCAATAACACCTCGACCAATTAGGACGAGAGGCCTGCTGAGTGGCATGGTGATTGTTGTCATGGAAACACACATGAGTGGGTGTGTTGGACACAAAAAAGATAAATAAAATAATTGTCAACGTGGGTTTTGTATTTTTTTCAAGTATCTTTTGTCTAGCGATTAAATTTCACATACAGCAAATGGTAAATGGACTTGACTTGACTTATACAACGCCTTTTAGCCGATTTTCTCAGCCCCAAAGCGCTTTACATTCCTTACCACACACACACACACACACACACACACACACACACACACACACACACACACACACACACACACCGATGGCAGTACATTCCACTTGTACCTTTTGAGCATACAACATTTTTTTTTTTTTAACCTTTATTTATACAGGTAAATCCCATTGAGTCCGAAGACTCTTTTGCAAGGGAGACCTGTTCCCATTTACACGTTACCATTCACACACCGATAGCAGCAGGCTAACTTTCGACATTCACACGAGGCAAGGTGGGTGAACAACTATGACACAAGTGGCAGGGCGGGGATCGAACCTCCAACCCTTTGATCATCGGCCGACCCGCTCTACCAACTGAGCCACAGTCGCCCCCAATGAACTAATTTGTGAACTAAATTGTCTGGTTGTGGGGGAGTGTAGTGGTTACAACCCCCAACCCCCCACTCTCCCCCCCCAGTCCTCTTCACAGCAGACCCGGGTTAGAATCCAGCCCGGGTCGTTCTCTGCATGTCATTCCCCTCTCTCTGACACATTTCATCTCTGTCTCTACAAAACTGTTTAAATAAAGCATAAAAAAATGGCAAAAAAAAAAATTCAAATTCGTCCAGTTGTGATGTTGATATGTGAACAAAACAAGTCTTAACCGCACAGAAAAATATAGGGTTACCAAAATATCCATGTAAGTGTGTTGTATGGCCTTCTATTTAACAGGGAAAACTAGCCTTCTACATGCCTGTGTGCTCCAGTTTCTGTAGACTGAGAGAAGTTAATGTTTGACAGACTGCCTCTAATCTGCCCTCTCCAACTCAGCACAAGTTTTTTATGCCTTAAAGGTGCTCTGAGGTGCTTTCAGTGTGTGTTAACTCTAGCGCCCCCCTTTGGACAAAAGCGGTAGTGTTTGTACTACGCCACCTGTTGTTCCTGGGTGAGCGTATACCCATGACAAAGGCATTTAGAAAAACTATATAAAAAATACAATTTGTTGCACTGATAGTCTCGTTTGTTGTTACATGTAATTTATGATCATCAGAGGAAAAATGAGACTGTTTCAGAAATATTTAAAAGTTCCTCGTAGCAGCTTTAAGTTTCTTTATTAGTCAATGGGTTACATTGAAATTCATCTTTTCTCATCTCCCCTCTCAAGTCCCCACACTCCAGAGGGGGTCAGAGCACAGGGTCAGCCATAGTACAGACAGACAGACAGACAGACAGACAGACACACTCCAGAGGGGGTCAGAGCACAGGGTCAGCCATAGTACAGACAGACAGACAGACAGACACACTCCAGAGGGGGTCAGAGCACAGGGTCAGCCATAGTACAGACAGACAGACAGACAGACACACTCCAGAGGGGGTCAGAGCACAGGGTCAGCCATAGTACAGACAGACAGACAGACAGACAGACACACTCCAGAGGGGGTCAGAGCACAGGGTCAGCCATAGTACAGACAGACAGACAGACAGACAGACACACTCCAGAGGGGGTCAGAGCGCAGGGTCAGCCATAGTACAGACAGACAGACAGACAGACACACTCCAGAGGGGGTCAGAGCACAGGGTCAGCCATAGTACAGCGCCCCTGGAGCAGTTTGGGGTTAAGTGTCTTGCTCAAGGACACAATGGTAGAGATGGTGGGCACCGTAGATGTAATAGCAGCCACCACTAGTTTTACCCTCCTGTCCGGTGCCGGGGATCCAACCAGAGACCTCATGGTTACTGGGAGGAGGAACCAGAGACCTCATGGTTACTGGGAGGAGGAACCAGAGACCTCATGGTTACTGGGAGGAGGAACCAGAGACCTCATGGTTACTGGGAGGAAGAACCAGAGACCTCATGGTTACTGGGAGGAGGAACCAGAGACCTCATGGTTACTGGGAGGAGGAACCAGAGACCTCATGGTTACTGGGAGGAACCAGAGACCTCATGGTTACTGGGAGGAACCAGAGACCTCATGGTTACTGGGAGGAACCAGAGACCTCATGGTTACTGGGAGGAACCTCTTTCCTCTAGGCCAACCTTTTTGCATTATCTAGAATGTATTTCCTAGCCTGGTCCTGCCAGACCATCGTACTTCATTTCCTGGTCCTAACATCTACTTATTTACCTGGTCCTACCAGACCATTACTTCATTTAGCCTGGTCCTACCAGACCATCGTACTTCATTTAGCCTGGTCCTACCAGACCATCGTACTTCATTTAGCCTGGTCCTACCAGACCATCGTACTTCATTTAGCCTGGTCCTGCCAGACCATCGTACTTCATTTCATTTGAACAGAAGGTCTGGAATCGCTCAATTGACAAATGTTCCCTCACTTGAAGGCGGGGGACCGGTTGAAGTTTAAAACTATTGGATCTGCCCAGTGCCACTCTGGATCTGCCAACCAATCGCATTACGTTTGGTCGTGACGTATGTCATGCGCCGGCTTCTGACTACAACTGAAACTGGCGCACGACCTCAACGTCATTGTTCTCAGCCACTCCCTCTGTTCGCTGATTGGACCGGCAGAAATCTGTCCGAAGAAAACCCGTGAATATACCACAGACCCAGACTGACTACTGAAGGGAAATGAAAACTGAGCGGAGGTATGTAGGCGGGAGGAGACAGGCAAGGCATTTATTCTATATATTACTTATCTCATCTTATCTGGGGCGGCAGTGGCGAAGTGGGTAGGGAGTTTGCCTCTGGAGTGCAGGGTCGGAGGTTCGATTCCCCGCCTACCCACATGTCGAAGTGTCCCTGGGCAAGACACTGAACCCCAAATTGCTCCCGATGGTTCAGACAGCGCCTTGCATGGCAGCTACTGCCATCGGTGTATGAGTGTATGTATAAAATGTGTATTGTGAAGCGGCTTGTGACCCTGGTCTGTGAAGGGCGCTATATAAATAAAGCTTACTTACTTACTTACTTACTTACTAGAGACAGTCACAGGGAAATGAAAACTGAGCGGAGGTAGGTAGGTGGGAGGAGCCAGGCTAGGCATTTATTCTATATATTACTTATCTCATCTTATCTTATTTGATTCTCTTCATTTCACCGTGGGTCGGAGAGACACGTGATCCTGATTCCTCTGTGTGTCTGACTCATATTGATAAGGTATATTAAAAAAGAGCTGGAA
>CM049401.1:34497571-34500071 GCA_026929865.2 Hyperoplus lanceolatus
TAAAAATAAAAATTTCAGCTATTATGCACTAAATTAAATGTACTTATGGATATTATAATTACTTTCTACAAAATCTGCTAGGAAATAAAACCCAAAATTCTACACACTTCAGGTTTAAAGTCTCTACGAGGAACTTTTAAATATTTCTGAAACAGTCTAATTTTTCCTCTGATGATCATGAATTAAATGTAACAGCAAACGAGACCATCAGTGTAAAAGAATGCTATTTTTATTTTTATATAGTTTTTCTTAATGCCTTTGTCATGGGTATACGCTCACTAAAGGAACAACAGCTGGCGTGGTATAAAACACTACTGCTTTATGTCCAAAGGGGGGCGCTAGAATGAACACACACTGAAAGTTCCTCGGAGCACCTTTAAGTAAAAAATCATTGAAATTGGTATACAACAAACATATAAATAGACTAGATATAAGTAGGGCTGTAACAACATGTGTCCTGCATCGCGGTGTGAGAAGGCAGAATCGCGTTTTTTAATTTTTAATTTTTATTTTTTAAATATTACTGTGATGTCACAGGTTTAAGAGGCACAGAAATAGTTACAAAGTGTTTTTTTAACCCTATATTTCTCTTTCTGTGATGTCACGAGAAAGAGAAATATAGGGTTAAAAAAAACACTCTTTCTGCCTTTTCTCAGGCTAGGATGAACCGATTTCAATTTTTTTCGCACATTTATACAACATAGGATCTCAGAATTCAATACACCTTCATATTCAAACCGGTGAAGTAGGTTTTTAAGTTCTGGATAAAAGGTTTGGTGAAGTTAGCTGTAGCTGTTAAAGGTTTATTTGTTTTCTAACTTGATTTTTGGTCGACAGCACAGTTCAATATTTTTAATTTTTTAATTTTTTTTAAAGATATTTTTTTTGGGCATTTTTATGCTTTATTGATAGTGTAGAGACAGAGGTGAAATGGGGCAGAGAGGGGAGTGACATGCAGAGAACGACCGCGGGCTGGAATCGAACCCGGGTCCGCTGCTGGCCGAGGCCCATGGGGGGGGGGGGGACGCCCTACCAACTGAGCTAAGGACGCCCCCCAATATTTTTAATTTTTTTATTTTTTTTAAAGATATTTCTTTTGGGCATTTTTATGCTTTATTATAGTAATACAGAGTTGAATTTTGTCACAGGGGGAGTGACAGGAGAACAAATGTTATATCTTTATTTATCTATTTATTTATTTATTTATTTATTTATTTATTTATTTATTTATTTATTTATTTATTTATTTATTTATTTATTTATCCATGTTGCCTTTATGGTTCTTTGTGTTCAAATCTGTTCAGGTTATTTGTTTCAAAAAGACAAAGGGCATGAAGAGGCTTGTCTGCAGTGAGTGTGTTTTCAGAAGCCGTTTTCACAGAGTTTGTGTCTGGTCTGTGAACGCATCGATCGGGTAACGATGGCCCGCGGCTACGATCAGAGGCTAATGTGTGGGTTAACAAGCAGTGCACACAGACAGACACACACACAGACACTTAGACACACACACAGACGGATAGATATGCACACCCTCACTCACTCACTCACTCAACTCACTCACTCACTCACTCACTCACTCACTCACTCACTCACTCACTCACTCACTCACACACTCACACAAGTCAATGTCAGGCTTAAAAAAAGGATCTTCAATCAACACAGCTGATGAATCGGGTCAATAAACACACACACACACACACACACACACACACACACACACACACACACACACACACACACACACACACACACACACACACACACACACACACACACACACACACACCACACACACACACACACACACACACACACACACACACACACACACACACACGTCACAGAACTGTAGACATCCTGGAAACAATTACAGTGAAGTGTTCACAACTGACAAGAGCAGTTAAGAAAGTGTCACTCTCTCTCTCACACACACACACACACACACACGCACACAGAACGTTTGTTGTCAAAATCAGTGAATATCTCCTCATGATCCGCTACCTGTCTGTACTGTGTGTGCACTGAAATCAAAACCCAGTGTTAATACACAGCCTAGGCTCTGTGAACTGGCATGTAAACAAAGGGAGCCCTCCATACTGTAGCTATTAACCTGCTTCTTTACAGAGCCTAGGCTGTGTATTAACACAGTACAGACAGGTAGACATATTCACTGATTTTGACAAAAAGTGATTTTGACAACAAGCGTTCTCCAGAATCACTGACTGCACCTTTACAGTGATTGAAGGTTAGACCTGAGTTGTGGTGAGACATGTTTGTCATGTCTGTGTTCTGTTTGTTTTTGTGTTGGTGGAAGGGAAGACTTTTTTGAATAATAAAAATAAATAAATAAATAATAATAATAATAATAATAATAATAATAATAATAATAATAATAATAATAATAATAATAATAATATTTAAATTAAATTTAAAAACATTTAAAAAAAATAAATTAAAAAAATTAAACAAATATAGATAAAAAGTAATTTGAAAAAAAAAT
>CM049401.1:34505071-34510071 GCA_026929865.2 Hyperoplus lanceolatus
TGTGTGTGTGTGTGTGTGTGTGTGTGTGTGTGTGTGTGTGTGTGTGTGTGTGTGTGTGTGTGTGTGTGTGTGTGTGTGTGTGTGTGTGTGTGTGTGTGTGTGTGAGAGAGAGTGAGTGTGTGTGTGATGTGTGTGAGTGAGTGAGTGAGTGAGTGAGTGAGTGAGTGAGTGAGTGAGTGTGTGAGTGAGTGTGTATGAGTGAGTGAGTGAGTGAGTGAGTGAGTGAGTGAGTGAGTGAGTGAGTGAGTGAGTGAGTGAGTGAGTGTGTGCAGGCTAATAAAATACCCAGTATTAGAATACACAGTCTAGGCTCTGTTAACTGGTATGTAAACAAAGGGGGGGCCACCGTAGCTATAGCAACATGCCAATTTACAGAGCCTAGGCTAAAAGGTTTATTTTGATTAATTTAATCCGTGGTTTCGACTGATACTATACAATTCTTCATGGGTTGTAAAATATGCTAGATATCTGGTTAAAGCTCCACTGTGTAACTTTGGGTTTGTCAGAGAAGTGAAACATTTTCTAAGGTATATTCTCATAGGTTCTACAATACATATAACATATTCTAGTCTTAACGTTTGGTTCCAGGTTCCTCAAAATAATTTTGATTTATGATGATAGAATTATTCAATACTAAGAATTACATGTAGAGAAAATATGTTTAGTAATCTAACTGCAGGCTCTGTGAATGTAAACAAACCCCCCCTCTCCTCTGAAAACTACACACTGCACCTTTAAAGTGTTAATGTTTAAAAGCATTTACAAAAAGCCTGTGTACATTAGTGCGTACAAAATAATCACATCCACTCAACAACCACTTTGGGCTGAGATTTTAAGCAAATATAGCATATGCTACTGCCACGGCCGCGGTTAATTATTACCCACACAGAGGGGCCCGTCAGACATAATGCGCTGTAATAAATGAGACTTTGCACCATATGGACGCAGGGTGCATTTAAAATACTGTGAGATATGACATTGGAAAGCTTTGTCGATACAGTATGTCGATTATTATTATTTTGTCTTTTGACAGTCTTGTGCCCCCCCCCCGTCCATAGAGTCTCAGTCCTCTTCACAGCAGACCCGGGTTAGAATCCAGCCCGGGTCGTTCTCTGCATGTCATTCCCCTGTCTGTCTGTCTGTCTGTCTGTCTGTCTGTCTGTCTGCCTGTCTGTCTGACCTCTTCACAGCAGACCCGGGTTAGAATCCAGCCCGGGTCGTTCTCTGCATGTCATTCCCCTGTCTGTCTGTCTGTCTGTCTGTCTGCCTGTCTGTCTGTCCTCTTCACAGCAGACCCGGGTTAGAATCCAGCCCGGGTCGTTCTCTGCATGTCATCCCCCTCTCTCTCTGTCTGTCTGTCTGTCTGTCTGTCTGTCTGTCTGTCTGTCTGTCTGTCTCTCTGTCTGTCTGCCTGTCTGTCTGTCCTCTTCACAGCAGACCCGGGTTAGAATCCAGCCCAGGTCGTTCTCTGCATGTCATTCCCCTCTCTGACACATTTCATCTCTGTCTCTTCTACACACTGTCTAATAAAGCGGAAAATGATATGTCCCTCTGAAAAACTGTCCAATAATAAAGCAAAACAAATTACCCAAAAAATTATCTAAAAAAACAACATTAGGCTACATTTTCTGAACAATAACAATAACAATAAATTGTGGCACTAGTAAGCCTTCATATACAGCCCCAGACAAAAATTAAGAGACCACTCCAAATATTCAGTGTCTCTTGTTTTACTCTTTAGAGACATATGTTTGAGTAGAATGAACATTTTGGTTTTATTCTACAAACTACTGACAACATTTCTACCAAATTCACAATAAGAATATTGTCATTAAAGAGCATTTTCAATAAGTAATGTAGAGATTTAAGAAAAATCCAGACTGGTCTCTTAATGTTATCCGCGGCTGTATCATCCCCTGTTTCGTCTCTGTATCTGTGTGTAATGGATAGTCGTGGCTCGCTGCCTAAAAGCATCTTCTCCCTGCGGACGCGAACATGCTGTGTCAATTATCCTCTCCGATGTAAATCAATATAGCTTCTAAAAATGACATCATTCACTTCTTAAGCCTATAAAAAAACACATTAAAAAAATACTTGGACTCTTTCGTTTTAAAGGTAAAATGGTAAATGGACTTATACATACAGCGCTTTTTTTAGACAATTTTTCTCAGCCCAACCCATTTTTTTTTTTTTTTTTTCCCACACCCCCCCCCCCACACAAAAAAAAAAAAAGAGAGAGAGACACACACACACACACACACACACACACACACACACACACACACACACACACACACACACACACAAACACACACACATACTGACTGACACAGACAGAAAAACACACACAAATACACAAAGTACGAACACACTCTCTCTCTCTCTCTCTCTCTCTTACTCTCTCACTCACTCACACACACATAGAGACACACACACACACAGACACACACACACACACACACACACACACACACACACACACACACACACACACACACACACACACACACACACACACACACACACACACCGATGGCAGTAGCTGTCCCTTACCTTTAGCGGGTAGCGTCCGGTTTCTTCCTCATGATTTAATGTTGTCGTTGTAAGTTTTGTGATTTATAAACGTGATAAGGAGACGCTTGTCCTTCAGTGTGTGTGTGTGTGTGTGTGTGTGTGTGTGTGTGTGTGTGTGTGTGTGTGTGTGTGTGTGTGTGTGTGTGTCAATAGACTATATAATTACACGCGTTCTATAGGTTTAAACTTACACACCGGGTTTTGTTAAAATTACAGTTTTGAAAAGTTTAAATTACAATAGCGAAATTAATGGGCTACACACACACACACACACACACACACACACACACACACACACACACACACACACACACACACACACACACACACACACACACACACATACACACACACACACACACACACACACACACATAGGCTATTCCATGGTTCAAAGCCAGCCAGCGCGTGCATTATCAAACTAACCTTTATCGTGCCACTGTCTGTCCGCCGTGGAAAAATACAAGCAGTCGGTTAAATCCAAATCCCCCTTTTTAGTTTCAGCGTTAAGAAAACCCGTTAAGTTGAATGAGGAGTAGGCTATAGGCTAGTCCATAGCGCGCGCTGTGATTTGCTCAGGATTTTCCAATCAAGAAATATTCAATGAAAGTGCCTCGAGTCCGTTAAATAAAATATTATATGTATAACTGAAAAACAGCTTTTTAGTCCTACAGGTGAATGTTCAGCTCCGCTTGGTTAGAAATCCACTCGAAGGTTGATTTAATTAAAAAAATAAATAAACGTGAGAGTAGTTGTCGTGAGTCTGCTGGTGTATGAGTGTGAGAGTGTGTGTCCGACAGCGAGCGCACAGAGAGAGAGAGAGAGAGAGAGAGAGAGAGAGAGAGAGAGAGAGAGAGAGAGAGAGAGAGAGAGAGAGAGAGAGAGAGAGGGAGAGAGGGAGACCGGAGCGACTCCCGGTGTGTGTGTGTGTGTGTGTGTGTGTGTGTGCGCGCAGGCTTGGGCGGAGAGAGGGTGATGTAGAGGAGGAAATGAGGAAGGAAGGAAGCGGAGGGGAAAATCCACGCTGTTAAAGCTACAGCGTGTAACTTTTTTACATATACGTGAATGTTATGGTTACATTCAAGCCATCGCCAAAATTAGTTGACACAAAGTTGATAAAGCCTATCAGCTCCACAAAACTCTCTCTGTATTTATCAGTATGGCAGCGTTTACAAACTGGTGTCCCCCCCCCCCCCCACCCCCCACACACACACCTGACCCCTGAAAAATTCCCAAGAAGAGCCCAAGAAATGTTTCAGTTGTTGATTCTGCTGCTAAGAAAAAAACCTGGACGTACAGCAGAAGGTATAAAATCCATGAGCCATCACTGAAGGTTTTACCTCATGTAGATGCACCGACAGTGTTGTTATAATTAGAGATAATACAGTATATACAATAGGCCTATGTCACAACATTAAAGGTGCAGTCAGTGATTCTGGAGAACGCTTGTTGTCAAAATCAGTGAATGTCTCCTCATGATATTCACTGATTTTGTCACATATAGTCACATATATATATACACATTACCTCATGGCCAAGCATTCTCCAGAATTACTGACTCCACCTTTAAAGTTATATTGCGTAACTTCTGTCGCCCCCATGAGGAATTCTGAGGTAATTCCAACAACACTCTCAGTGCATTGCCATCTACATGAGGTAAAGCCTTCAGTGATCGCATGGGGACAACAGAAGTTACGCACACTAGCTTTAAAGTGAGACTCACCCTGCGTTTCAATCCCCATACTTCCCTACTATTTAGTATGCAAAAAAAAAAAAGATTTAGGATGTCCCAATACACGCAGGTCAATTGTAGTATGCTGAAAATACACAAATGCCCCACTAACTCCAATAGCAGTTTGGAGTATTCATCTTTAATCTTGACATTTCTCGACATAATTAAAAAAAATCTTCCTTATCTGATTTTTTTTCTCTCCTGTCTGTGGCCCTAAAACTCTTCTGTACTTTAGTATGTAGTGTAGTAAAAAGACTAAAACTCTTCTGTACTTTAGTATGTAGTGTAGTAAAAAGACTAAAACTCTTCTGTACTTTAGTATGTAGTGCAGTAAAAAGACTAAAACTCTTCTGTACTTTAGTAACCTCTCTTCTTTTTGTAATGTAGTAAAAAGACTAAAACTCTTCTGTACTTTAGTATGTAATGTAGTAAAAAGACTAAAACTCTTCTGTACTTTAGTATGTAGTGTAGTAAAAAGACTAAAACTCTTCTGTACTTTAGTATGTAGTGTAGTAAAAAGACTAAAACTCTTCTGTACTTTAGTATGTAGTGTAGTAAAAAGACTAAAACTCTTCTGTACTTTAGTATGTAGTGTAGTAAAAAGAAAGAGTATGTGATTTGGAATGCAGGGATGGTTTCAAGCTGGGGTGGAGGATTTGGGGAGAAAATGGCAGTTGGGATAGAGATTTGAATC